>JABBWA010000071.1:0-230294 GCA_016628065.1 Suillus lakei | reverse complement strand
AGTCTCTCATCAATGCCCTATACTCTGTGCTTCTTCTTCCTAACCATCCTCCCTTGAACAACTCCTACTTCCTGGATCGCACCATCCTCTCTGCAAAAAACACAGATGTGAATGAAATCAATACCACTATTCTTGAATCATTCCCAGGAGAAAAAGCGGTCTTCACCAGTGCAGACTCAGTTACTGAGAAAGACTATGACTACATCCCCACCAAGTTCCTTCATACTCTCACCCCATCAGGCTTCCCTTTGCACAAATTAGAGGTCAAAGCAGGTGTTCCTCTCATGCTCTTGCGCAACTTGGATCCCATCCATGGACTCTATAATGGAACTTGTATGATTGGTGTTGTATTCTTAGGGATGGAAATGATGAAGAAGCTCAACAACAAGATGAGAACACAGTGCTGATTCCTCGGATGACTCTGGAATCAAATTCTGAAGAAAACCCCATTCCTCTCAAGCGTCACCAATTCCCTGTTCATCTTGCATTTGCTATGACAATCAACAAGGCACAAGGTCAGAGCATCAAGTGGGTTGGCCTTAATTTGCGCACACCTGTCTTTGGTCATGGACAACTCTATGTGGCTTTGTCTCGCTGCACTCACCCAGAGAGAGTGTTTGCTATTTTTCCTGAGCATGAACAAGGTTCAAACACAACCAATGTAGTGTATAAAGAAGTACTTGGAGGACTGACTGATCCTGTTGATGATTGATTTACATATATGTTCTGCAGTTCATTTTGTACTTTTACTGTTGTTGATATTCTGCTTGAAAATATAATTTATTTAAAATCTGCTACAATTCCTAAGAAGTTGAGGTGCTGCAGGCACCTCCTGAAGCCAAAGGAGCACGAAGTGCTCCTTTGGCTTCAGTACTATGATTATTAAGAATAAGAACTTCACCTTACACCAAAGGAGCACGAAGCGCGACTTTGGCTTGTGCCAAAGGCACAATGGGTGATAGCTTGTGATAGACAAGTGGGCCAAGGGTGGTGTGTACCTGATGCAACCAGATGGGCCGGTGGTATATAGTATAGATGGTAGTATAGCAATGTACTATATAATAGATGATGAATGGCAGTGTGCAATGGAGACGAGTGGGCAAACAAGGGATAGGGTGCAATGGAGACGGGTGGGCCGATGAGGAATGATATGCTATCCGGTGCATACAGGATATACCAACTGGTACCATGCCCATCTGGTACATCTAGTATACACATCCGGTTAGAGTTTAAGAGTCCGGTTGCAAGACTGAAAAAGACCACAACCGGACCACAACCAGATCACAACAACCGGACCACAACCAGACCAAACAAGACCGGACCTTTATTGCCAGTTGCCTCAGTCAGGTTCAGGCTGGTCCAGTTGCAGTTGCCTAACTTGTGTGGAAAAATGAAAGACTGGTCCAGGACCAGTCTTTCCAGTTGCAAGACCAAAAAAAGACAACAACCGGACCAAACAAGACCTGGTGTTGGAGTCTGACATCTTCAGCACCAAGTCCGGAGGTATAGGAGCATGTCTGGACAGATGTCCACCACCTCCACAATGTCCAGCAACAAGTCCACCATCTCCAACTGGCTATAGATGTACTGGACACCAGAGATTAGTAAGTCCGGACCAGTACAGCCATGGAGATCTGGAAACCGGAGATTAGTAAGTCCGGACCAGCACAGCCACATTGTGGCAATGCCCGGAGCAGAAACTACTCCGGAGTTTTATGAATGTTTTCTTACTAATGTTTTACCAATGTCTTTGTAACATACCTATCAATCAGCTTCGGAAACCAGCCAGTTAGACATATATATACTCTTAGGAAGTAGTTAGACATCTCAGTTCTAATCAATAGACTGAGATGTAAGTCCGATGTTTTTCCCCCTATCATTTTTTACAAGTACTAACAAGTACTATAGTTGTTCATTATAGGTACATATTACTTACCACAAGAGTTCTAATGAATAGACTGAGATTTGTTCATTATAGTATCTCTGGTCATTTGATCTCCTGATCTCCGCCCACTTCTCCGGTTCCCTGCTCTGACCCTAGTAATAGAAACTCCACCTGGACTTCATACTACTGGACTTAGAACCTCCAGACTTTCGGAATTCCAACCCCTGTCTACCTTGTAACTCCAACAACCGGACCTTGATTGCCAGTTGCCTCAGTCAGGTCCCATCTGGTACGTCTAGCATACACATCCGGTTAGAGTTTAAAAGTCTGGTTGCAAGACCAAAAAGACCACAACCGGACCACAACCAGACTGAAAAGACCGGACCTTGGTTGCCAGTTGCCTCAGGTTCAGGCCGGTCCATTTGCAGTTGCCTAACTTTTGCGGAAAAATGAAAGACCGGTCCAGGACCGGTTGCCTATATATGGGTAGTACTCATCTAGGCGATTCTACTGGTGGTCCAATCTTGAAAAACGGTTGAGATTTGGGAAAGTTATAAGCATTTTAAGAATGGCTCATATAAATCAGTAAGGCATATTTTTATGCTTGTTGGCACTGAACCGGGTCAAAATCAGTCAAAATCACTGATGTTGCAGATTATGTTAGAGTTTAAAAGTCAGGTCTGGTCCGGTCTTTTGACCCTATTTGGAGGCAACTGGACCGGAACTGATAAAGACTGATATTTCCGGTAGTTTGCAGTCCTACAACCAGTTATACACCGGTTGCAACCGGGCCCGGTCCTGTGTAGTGGGACTTAGAATAAAACATGATACTCTATAAGTCTAATATGATAATCTACCATTAGGATTTTGATAAGGAATGACTAGGGTAGACCGTGGGAATTTTTCAGATGAAAATCAAAGCTGTAGCCCTTGTCAATGGTAGTCTATCTGTAGTCTCATGACATTTTTTGGTTAAGATCCTAGTGAGTTATAAGCAAAATACTAGAAAGTGGTGTGTTCAAGAAAGTTCAGGCACACGAGCAATATGACTGATGTTTGCTTATCTTACTAATATTATAACAATTGATCCAAATCAAGTGTAGACTATCATATTAGACTATTATATTAGACTGTCAAGTTAAGACTATCAAGTTACTAGACTACTACTTAGTAGTTTTAGTCTTGTAAGCCCTGAGGCCTGTGATGAAAATCCTAGTTTGCTGATGCACTAATTGTAGTCCTAGTCAACATGAGTGCATTGTTAGTCTTACCTTGTCAATTGGTTATCATTTGATTGAGATACAAGCTAAAGAAATCCGAAACATCAGTGATAAACCAAGCAAAACCAAATTTATTGCATTTTTCTTGTAAGGCTCATAACTTTCTCAAATCTCAACCATTGTTGAAGATCAGACCACAATGAGTGGTGAGACACCTAAGCCTTATAACAACTTTTATTTTTCAAAGACAAGCCTGATAATGATTTTTGTCAAGTTTATATATATATATCTTGCTTATATCTTACTGTATTGACAAGATAAGACTAGCTATAGTATTGCCTTGACTAGCAGCACATATTTTGTCAAGATGCCTAAGCATGATAATATCATTTCATATTTGACTCACATGCAGGGCGGAGTTTGGGAGCCCTTTTTTGTAATGCTCATATCTTGCTCAAATCTTAACTGTTTAATACAAATAAACCACCGTTAGAATTGTGGGGAGGAGTACTACACTGCCACAGGACCGGTCCCGGTTACAACTGGTGTACAACCAGTTGTAGGACTGCAAACAACCGGAAATATCAGTCTTTATCAGTTCCGGTCCAGTTGCTTGCTATCGTGGGAATGAAAAAACCGGACCTGGTCCAGTTGCCTCCAAATAGGGTCAAAAGACCGGACCAGACCTGACTTTTAAACTCTAACATAATCTGCAACATCAGTGATTTTGACTGATTTTGACCCGGTTCAGTGCCAACAAGCATAAAAATATGCCTTACTGATTTATATGAGCCATTCTTAAAATGCTTATAACTTTCCCAAATCTCAACCGTTTTTCAAGATTGGACCACCAGTAGAATCGCCTAGATGAGTACTACCCATATATAGGCAACCGGTCCTGGACCGGTCTTTCATTTTTCCGCAAAAGTTAGGCAACTGCAAATGGACCGGCCTGAACCTGAGGCAACTGGCAACCAAGGTCCGGTCTTTTCAGTCTGGTTGTGGTCCGGCCTCATTGGTGCTGGTGCTTCTCTCCAGTCCCTGGTTGATGTTCTCCCTCATTGACGCTACCCCGATCAATTGCAATTGTTGGCGCTACCCCGATCAATAGGAACGAACATCAAGATTACCATATACAGTCAACACGTGCTATGGAAACAAAAGCTCCCCTATGACACTGACAGGGATGTTGCGGGCAACGTGGACTGGAGAAGCGCCGGCACGACACTCCACATCTTCTGAAATCAGTCCCGCATAGCTCTACGAAGAGCGGCCTGGCATTTCGCATACCCCTCGATGCCCTCCTGTTCGGGTGCAGCCAGAACAGTCCTCCGATTTGCCTGCTCCTCCCACCACCCTGCATGCCACGAAAGAAAACTAGTTACACGCCGCATCTCCTCTTGCAGGAGTTCGACTTCTTCGGCCCAACGATTGGCGCGCACCCTCAATTTGCACCATTCGGTATGCAAAGCTGCCAGGTATGTCAGGACAATTCCACACAATTAATGACGCAAATGCTTACCTTCTGATAAAACAGCCTCGCCATCTTCTCGTATCGCAGCCACCCCCCGAGCTTTCCAGATCCACAAAAGGGTGCGGTTGCCTTCAGATTGACCAAAGTCTCCCTCAGACATCCTGCGAATATTGGCCGCCAGCAGCTCAGGCAATTCTACCTCCCAGTTTGGTTTGTCCATGACCGCCGACAGCATCTTCACTGCTGCCCAGGCCCTGCGATACCGAGCAGCAGCTGTCCCGATGGTCTGCTCCACTTTTGCGAGCATGGAGGATGCCCTGGTGTTGGCCTGTTGCCCACGAATGTGGGCGTCCTTGAACTTGTAGAGGTGCGTGCATAGATGAAGTTGCCGGTGAGCATCATCAAGAGCTTCGTGTGCCTGTGCACACCGCAACTCCCACTCATATTCACAAAGCTGCTCATCACATGACATTTCAGCTGCCTCCTTCAGCTTTGATGGTAGGAAAAGTTTGATATTGTAGGCCTTCTCCTCACGAGCTGATTGTGCATCCGCCAATGCATGCAGGCGACCAACGGCAGGCATGTAGAGCAGTTGGACCTTGCACCACTGCTCGATCTTGCGCAGCAGTGCGTTCGAACGCTCTTGCAGCTTCGTTAGCTGCAAGTCTGTCAGATGGCCACTCAGAGCATTATAATCTTGCTGCAGGCAAAATCTGTAGTAGATCATGTTATTAGAAATTACTAATTAAGATGCTTTGAAATCTTACTGTTGTTCTTCAAGATCAATTCCCGATGAAATGAGTACGCTAGGTGATATCTCGGTGTGCAATGAATTGTTGAAACCTCTTTCGAGGTCTTTGGCTTCCTTTTGAGAAAGTCTAAGGCGCACGGCAGCCTGCATCAAGGCTATATACAATCAGCGCACATAATAGCCTAGTGCGAATGATACTTACTGATGGTTGTTGTCTCGAAGGGGTTTTTGTTGGAAGTGTCGGCCTCCCAGTTTTCAATATCTTGCTTCCATTGTGATACCTCGCCCGGTCGTTCCTCCATGATTGTAAGGTGAAAGTCGTCGAAATCTTGTTGGTGTCGGTTTCATTCAGGAACCACGGTCTTAATTTTGCTCAGTAAACTGACACCTAAGGATTTTCTTGGTTGATTACACTGGGTGTGCTTAAGCAAACAACACGTACTGAAGTTCGTAACCTTCTTCCAATTGTAGTCGCCGAAGTGATCGTCCAGCGTATCTTGACGAGCCCCAGGTCCCATTTCTCGGGTACTTGTGGCCACGGGGTTAATATTGGCCCAGCCCCATTCTGGGGCCTCGCCATCCGTGCGGCCCATGCCCTTGATAAAATTGTGCGAAAACGTGATCTGACAAGCAGTGATATGAGCAGGTAAGTGAAATTTTGGAATGAGGAAGGTCAGTATTTTGCCATCATGCGCAATGTGCATGCGCGATGGATAACTCAACATCCGGCCCCATAAGTTCTTACTCCATTGGCAGGCTATATTGTAAGACACGTTCAATACAAGGACATCTTCGGAGTGTTGCATCGTCGAGAAAAATAGGTAATCCATGTTTATATACCTGTCCAGAGAATCAGCAGGAATCACTCCATATCATTGAATACATACCTTTCACCCCTCTGAAGATCACCTACTCCACATGGACGCTTGAAGTTGTGGCGTGAACAATCCACTGTCCCGGCCCCAGTCGCAGCGAGTCCTCGTGAGCTCTTCGTTTCAGCTAGATTTACCGCGTTGTGACTAGCGCACGTGCTTTTCTAAACCGGATGTTTCAGTAATTGTATCAGAAAAAATAACGCTAACACACCTCTTGTGGTACCTTTCCGACATCAGTCAGGAATTCTTTGAACCCCATCTCCTCGACGAAGTAAGCCCATCCCCTACTCAATCCGGGGTTGATCCTGTCCGACGAAACATTCTTGCGTGCCAAGCGAAAATTCACGTCTATGGCCAAGAATTGCGCATATAGCCACCTGCAGGCATAAGTCGGTTAATTAAGTAAGGGTGTGGTAAGGGCATGAACACATACTGTTTATCTGGCAGTGCTACATTCCAGTCTTCTGGTAGGTTCTTGCCCGGGTGAGGGCATGCAGGACAAACAATGGTGCATGCCCCCTGTTCGGTTGCCTTGATCCCAGAGGGATCATGACCACGCCCTTGACATGACTAACTGCACTCTCACAAGAACAAAAATCGAGGGCGAGCTCGTGGATGCCACCAATATCGAGAATGACGAAATCATCGTCGTATGCCCGCGAATGGTTGAAGCATCGTTCGCCAACCGGGTGGCCGAGCTGGACCCGGAGACCGAGATTCTTGAGTGTTTTATCCTCGAAAAAGGAACCATTCCAAAACTGAAGGGGTGATTAGCACACAACGACTACGGAAATATAAACTAAGGGTACATACTTCAATCTTGTGCAGAGGGTTTTCGCGGTGCCTGTTCATGGTACACTCCTGGCAGTAGAGCTCTGTACCAAAACAGTCCTGGCATCAATACACAGGCTCAGATGCGCATTCATTGTGCCCTTGGCAGGTTTCCCTGCAAGTGTAGTCTCCGCGTCCTTCAAGTCTGATAAACTCGAGAAGATATGTCTCGCGTTCATGAAGCCAGAGAGTCATCGCGTGGTCCTGTTAAGTTTAAGTTGGATTAACATAATTATAAGATCAAAATGTATCATACACCGGCTGGCCTGAGAGGTTTCTTGGGCCCAACGCTAGACTCCTTCAAAAAAAATTCATATGCAGGATCCACTGTGTCATAGTCTTGAAGTTCAGTGTCAGAGCGTACATACGAATCGAAGCTAAAATCCTCCATAGTTATGTCAGAGCCCGATGGTGGGTGTGAGACGACTGAAGATAGCGCATGTTCAGCTACAAAAAATTCTGTTGCAGAGGTTATATTGCCGGCAGATGTACGAGTAAAGCAAGAATGTTTATGGAAAAGTTCACGCTCCTCAGCTTGGCTTTGGGCTTGCTGGAGCTGACTATTGAGTACATACCAATCTTGCTTAAGCTTGTCCAATGCACATCATCTTTTACTGACCATGGTGGTTAGGTGTGGATGCAACATTTATTGACACAGCATGTAAACGTCACAAAGTCGACAGCGCAACCAATGTGATCACGTGACACATACTACGTGGTACCAAACTTGACATTTTAAATGTCCAAGGGGAGTAGTTACAGAGCCACTGATCAATCAATCAATTTTAACGTGGTTTTAATGCCTTCTGCCACACCAACTGATCAGATGTGAAAGCTTCGAAGTACATATCTGCGTCATCGTCCATCAATGAGAGTGCTTCGTCCCATACATCACAATGCAGCTCAACTGCATCAACAGCGGTCGCAGACCTTGAGATAAGATGGTCTGTACATGCACCCTCTGCATGTAATGCACTTGCAAGCAGGTTCCTGGCTTCTGAAAGAAGGTCCTGCGCCTCCACAACTACGTGTTCATAATGTGGTCTCACGACCTGCCAACCTTCGTCATCTGCCTCGTGGACAAGCATGAGGCCCTGTGCACTGAGCACCGAGTATTGAGACCCTGGTTGATAGCCGAGGTTGAGCCATATCAGGTCTAGTTGTGCTAGAAGATGTTGTGTGGCCTGTCTTGTGGTTTATCCAGTTAGCATTAAGTGTAGACTTGATAGTATAAGGTATACGCACCACAGTCGCTCCAACATGCTTCCGCCAGCGAGTCCTGGACTTTAATTGCTCATCAAGCTTGTGCCTATATTAAGTACCAAAAATTGTATTCCGTACTTAATGAAATCTAGACTTGGAGGCTTACCTTTCATAGCATTTGCGCTTGGATTTCAGTCGGGCCTCACGACGTTGTTGCTTGTTCTGATACTTGAGTGGCATGCAAGTCGAGTAAGGAGATCCAAAGAAGAGTGTAGTAGGAGTAGTTGTGGTCGGTGAATGTGTATGGCCAGGCGTGTGACTTCCTTGAACCATAGTCTAACTAAAGACTAATCTGAAAGCACCCATTGCTCAGTGCGCACGAGCACTTCGGGACACATAAAACTGCACGTTTACTCAACAAATTTTGAATGATTCTGTTAGCCATGGCAGCATGGACACTGCCATCATTGTCATTGTTCCTCTCGTTATGTTCAAACTGTGTTTACCAGTTAATTACACATCTGATCGCCTTGTCCACACTTCGAAAGCAGGGTAACACGGTATATTACAAGAGTATCACACAGTACATAGACGACTGGAAGCTCATGTTCGACAATGCACAGACATATAAATGTTGATCATTGCAGCTGCTTAGCACTAGTATTAATCACAACAGTAATGATGGTATGGCAAGAACACAAAAATACGGTATGGCAAGAAAATCACGTGGGTACATGCATATGTGTAGAACTACATGTCATAGAATGAAGAATTAATCTAATACTATGGCAGTGCTAGGTGACATCCCGTCGTTTGCCAGAAGCGCTGTAAGAATATCTGAAACTACATTAAATCTGGTTTGGGGCACCAGTACAAACATGAGACTCACCAGCGCTGACAATTTTAGTCGGTTTTGTTTCTGCTTCGGGGGTCTTGGTACCGCAGGTATAGCATGTTTGACGATGTGCATGGGGCGATCGTGAACGGAATCCCACAGTTGCGGTCCCCTGGTGAGCTTTGAAAATTTCTGTGTTATTAGGTAAGACAGTGGTACTTTAATGGGGGGAGAATTTGATAAATCTGCTCACCTTCCTGGTCCTTAAAAAGCTGCAGAGCTGCCACTAGTTCGTTGATAGAGAATTTTTGGGGTTCCACCGTCAACAGATGGCAGTGTTGGCTGGAGCTGTTATTATTGGAATTAGACATTTCAAAATGAACCAGGCGAAATGAGAGTGAGAACCTTATACAACCCGATATTCAACTCCGATCCAATGTGCTACAGGAATGCAAGGATGTGGTTGGTTCCCGGAGGAGGCTGAACCTTATTTTCAGGCTGACTGTAGTCTACTGTAGTTTGTTTACTGGGACAAATCTGACAGACATACACAACTCCAGCCAAAAAAAAAAACAAGGTCAGTGACAATGATCAAAATCATGCTGGCATTGATGATAGCACCTTAAAGCCTCACACCTGACTTCCGGACCGAGACCAAAAACACGGTAAGCGGTGATGAAATACCTACACTGTATTAGCGAGATGCTGTCATTAATTGCGGGGTCATTAATTTAAGATGGTCGGATCTCAATGGACAAACAGAGAACAAAAGGCTTACTTGGAATTGCAATTCAGCGAGTTCTTGAAGCAACAGCTTCAAGGTACTTTGACAGGCTTTTGGGATACTGTTAGCCTCGAGTTCTTGAAACGATGGCCTGAAATCAATGTTCAATACCCAGACCAGTCTAAACACCCAAACCTGACTGAGGGGGAGAAAGAGTTGCTTGGAGAGGCGGTGTCCAGGCGCAAACAGGTTTCTATATCTCACAATTTGTCATGTCGTGACATATGCTCATGGTGTAATAGCAAATTAAGAACTGGTACAATTATAGGTCCCACAAAAGTGGTTGATCGACTCTTAATTTAATGACAAAGTCAATAAACAAGATGCTTGGCAACCGAGCGAAAGGGACACGAGTCCATACAGAAGTTGAAATATTCTCGAAGATGAGCTACGACTCTGCCATACGGGGACAGATCCAGGAGAAGATCGATTCTGGGCTCCTTGTGACTCGAAATGAGAAACTGCTGGCTGTGCGGGAGACAACCAAGGCTGCGTATGAGGCGGCTCCATCCAAAATTAAATCCTTGTGTAAGGCGAAGGCTGCCGAGGAGCAGAATTCTAAGGCCTCTGTGGTCTTACCAGGGGCACAAGCAACTGAGCAACCTACCAATGCACAGTACGCGAAGTGAGTCAAACATCCTTGAAACCCTTATATCTTACTCACATCTCACATCTATGGTTGTTAGGGCATTAGAAGAGTGTATCGGTCCAATCTCACAATTTTTGGATGCAGTGAGGCAACTTACTGGTTGGGAATGGACGGTCATTGGTGGGGGCCCAGACCCTCACCTTGGTGGTATGCTCAATGTAGCGTGGTATGGGAATTTGTAATTTTGACCTCGCCACTCTCTAATATTAGCTCCCCAGCTACCATACAGGCATCAACAAATCTGGCCTTACAGTGGCTCAAAAAACTGTCCGCATGTTTGCGCTATTTTGACTGTTTACATCATTGTACAAGAATGGATAGGTATTCCCAGGACATCCTGCCATGGCCTGGGAGTACTACATCAGGGCTTCAAAATGAGCCCTTACCCGTGGGAATTGGTGGTCATATGGTGGCACTATGTGGTTTGCAAAACAATGACTCATGTGGACAGTTTTTTGACTCAGATATTTTACATAGGAAATCAGGTATTCTAGTACTTTGTGTGGCCTCCCTTGGCCTTGATTACTGCCTCTATCCTTCTAGGCATACTTTCAATCAACTTCTGACAGTCCTCTGCTGTAATCTGTCCCCACTCTACCACCACTCTCTCCCATAACTCCCATACTCCTTTAGGGGGGTGTTCATAGGTTATAAGCTTCTTTTTGAGTATTCCCCAGAGGTGTTCAATGACATTGACATCAGGGGACTGTGCTGGCCAGTCAAGGAGATGAATATTATGTTCTTCAAACCATTCTCTGGCTCTCCTGGATGTATGCTTGGGATCATTATCCTGTTGGAAAATGATATCTTCTTCATCAATTCCTGATTCTGCCATGCTAGGCAGCAAGTGGTGGTTGAGAATGTCCACATACTGCTCAGCATCCATCCTCCCCTCAACCTCTGCAAGCATTCCTACACCATTCCACCCCATACACCCCCATACCATCAGAGAACCTCCTCCAAACTTGAGTGTCCCATTAATCTCTCTGTCTGTTAGAGGCCCCCCCTTCTTTTTCCACACATATACCTTTCCATCTGACCCAATCCTGTTGATTTTAGTCTCATCTGACCATATGACATGCTTCCAGTCCTCTACAGTCCAGTTTTGATGGGCCAGGGCAAAGTCCAGTCTTCTTTTTCTATGACTGATAGAAAGGAGAGGCTTCTTCTTCTTTGTTACAGCCTTGAGGTTGGCTGCCTTGAGAACATTTCTCACAGTTTGTGAAGATACAGGGGTAGTGATGATGGAATTGATGTGATGAGTGACTTGGACAGCATTGTCAGCCTTTCCTGTAGTAATATGCTGAATAATGGCCCTCCTATCAGTAGAGGTGAGTTTGGATGGACGACCTCCACTAGAGTTTTCTTTGTCTGGGTGACATTCTTTGGTGAGCTTGGCCACAGTAGACTTGCATACACCAGTTCTAGATGCTATTTGACGAGCAGAGAGGCCAGCAGTAGAGAGAGAGAGGATGTTATCCCTTTGAGCAGAGGAGATGGCTTTTATGGTGATTATGACTATCATACATGAGACTCCCTTCATTATATAGTGAGAGATAGGTTTAATAATGCCATAATGACACCACATTATAATTTATTTAATAATGGTATGACTTTATGGTGTCATAACCATTAATTTATATAGTTTTAATCTAGCCTCAAAAAACTGTCCACATGAGTCATCATTTTGCAAACCTCATAGTGCCACCATATGACCACCAATTCCCACGGGTAAGGGCTCATTTTGAAGCCCTGATGAGTACTCCCAGGCCATGGCAGGATGTCCTGGGAATACCTATCCATTCTTGTACAATGATGTAAACAGTCAAAATAGCGCAAACATGTGGACAGTTTTTTGAGCCACTGTACATGGAAGCAGGCAATGCCAAATTTTACGGAGAAACACCTGAATCCATATCTAGGTTTTCTTGCAACAGTATTCAGTACGTGTTTCTTTTTGATTTTAACTCATGCACTAATACATTATGGAACTACAGGCAAGGATGACAGGAAACAGCGTGCTCTAGATTATGTCCCTCCAGTGGTGCAAGATGGGAACACCTCATGCTGAGATGCAGTGCCGACAATGTCGGATGACAGCACACAACCCCCAGTGCCATTCACACCGGATTCAGCACAATCGCAGATGCCATTGGCATCGACATCGGCTTTGACTGCTGGTGGATCCAGCGAGGCGGCATCCACTGGTCTACCCATCATCCCTCAACCTCAACTCCCCGAGGGCCTTCCATATTTCAACTTACAAGGGCCTGAATTTCCATCATTCAACAATGACACATATTCCTTCTCTGGTGGAGATCCTGGGATTCTCCCCAGGCTGACATTATCGCCCATCCCTCAAATGCCGACACTGCCAGGGGGATCATTCCCATCATCCAGTTCATCAGCGCTTCCATCATCTCCCTCGCCTATCACATCATGGAATGAGGGGTACTGGAACTCAATGCCGCCGCTTCATATGGTCCCCTTGAGTCAATCCGACGTACTACCTTACAACTTCAACTTCTATTCTCCCCCTTCCTTGGACAGTGCACACGGAAGCCAGCATCACGTCATTTCGAACCCCATCAGCTTCCCTGGTACCGCATCATTGAATCCTCAAGAAGAACCTCACCTCGTGGCTGCTCCCCAACCAGCTCTTCACCTCGCAGCTGCTTCCCAGCCAACCCTTCACCTCGCGGCTGCCCCCCAGCCCAATAATTCCGTTTTGAATCCCCCCCTCAACCTCATTGTCACCCACCCTCTCCATTCGGACCAACCGGTCCTTCAAACACTGTCCGCTGCCCTGAAAACACAGAGCCCAACTACCACGCAACTTGGGCAAGTACAAGTGGGAGCGGATGAAGTGGATGAGTGTACCTCTTTGGCCGCCGCTGCCCTGACGACACATAGCCCAACTACCACACAACTCAGGCAAGTACGAGCAGGAGTGGACGAGGTGGATGAGCGCGTGTGCGCTACTTCTTTGGCCGGTGAGAATCTTGCTAAGAACAAAGTGAGTAAGGAGAAGCGCCCACGTCAAGCAGCAGTTCAGCCTTCTACCAACCTTTCTGGCGTAATTGTCCCCCCACGCAAGACAATGCGGGTTCGTCAAGAGTCAACTCGCATGGCCCAAGCAAATATGATAGGCGGAAGCCTGAAAGAGGCCCCAAATGGGCAAAGACGACAGTGCCCCTCAAAAAAAGTAGGTGTTGACATTTGATTCATTGTATTATACTTATATCCGATCACAAGGAAACGCAAATTTACCTGAATCATAGCATCCGTTTGAACGTTGGTCGCCGAATGGTTGTTATTGTGTCAGATCTACATACCAGACTCAGTATATAATCTATACCGTTAATCCCGCCGCATACATGTATATAGATTCTTTTTGTCAATGAATGCATGTTTATTTCTTGTCAATATACACGACTTTCATCCCAGAAAAATGTGTGCTTACAAGTGGTGTTTATTTCTTGTCAATATGCACGACTTTCGTCTCAGAAAAAATGTGCGCTTACAAGTGGGTGGACTTGTCGAAATTTCACGCTCATATCTCGATCTCGATCACATTGAATGCGGGAAAACTGTTTGCATCAAGGAACATATCAAGAAACATGCATATATCAAGGCATGATATCAGAATCTACATCAAGGTACATAATAACTAACTAGCTAGGTCGAGAACAAACCCAATATGGCAACCCACCAGCACATGAAAGGATGAAAAGCTGGGAAGGAAGGGAAGAACCCAGGAAGCACAAATGGGAGAAGCCGGAAAGGGGAGGGGTAGGGCAGCGAAGGAGGGACGGAACGCCCAAATGGATGTAGCCTACCAAATAAGGGTGCGTCTAGCGTTTTATGCATCGTGGGAAGCCAGAAAGGGGAGGGGCAGAGCAGCGAAGGAAGGACCAAACACACAAAGGGATGTAGCCTGCCAAATAAGGACGCATTCTGACATTTTATGCATCGTGGGAAGCCGGAAAGGGGAGGGGCAGAAGGGATGGAATGCACAAAGGGATGTAGCCTGCCAAATAAGGGTGCGTCTAGCGTTTTATGCATTGTGGGAAGCCCTTAAGCATCATGGCAGACGCACGAAGTCTTGAAGCATCAAGCTACAGGCGTCAGCTAACTAGACACATTTTGCATCACAGCCTATGTCTTACCAGACTTATTGATGCTTCATTCTGACAGTAGGGGAGCTCAAAGTTGAACGCCCAACGCCCAACCTTGTGACCGATATTCAGAAATACCTCGAATAAATAGAAGTAAATACAATGTATACCTATGAACTGTATAGATGTTATATAAGCAAATCTTATTGCATTGCCACTGTGCTCGATCATTGATTGAACTCACAGCCATGACTCATATGAGTCTACACTACCAATATCTACAAAACTACATCCTGTACATGATTTTGCGAAGCATCTTTCACCCACCGCGAACCCTGGAAGAGGCTGCACATGAGTTTGATCTTGATATTACTTGCATTCTTGCTATCCAGCACTTTTGTTATCTTCATGAAAGACCCCCAATGCTCAAAGCTGGCTCACTTCACCTTGCATGGGAATATGCACAAAATCCAGCACATCACTCGTGCTTTATAAACATGCTCCGTGTTTCACCTGAAGTTTTTCAGGTCATCCTCAACTTAATTGAAGATCATCAAGTCTTTCAAAATGACTCGAACAATGCACAGGCACCAGTCCAGATGCAGCTCGCAGTCACGCTATATAGGATGGGCCGATACTGCAATGGTGCATCCATTCAAGATATTGCCCGTTTTGCTGGAATCTCAGAAGGTACTGTTGAACTCTACACGAAACGTTGTTTTGATGCAATTGAATCATACCACGATGCATTCGTTTGTCGTCCAACAATTCAGGAGAAGGAGCACGAGAAGCAGTGGATTGATAGTCGGGTTGGATTTAAGGGCTCATGGAGAAATGGGTGGGTGATGTATGATGGAACCATCGTAGTCCTATTTGTGAAGCCGGGGATTGACGGAGATGCCTATTTCACTCGTAAATCGAACTATGGACTCAATCTACAGGTTTTTCCCCCTTCAAAATCACTTTTGGCATTACTCTGACATTATACTATGTAGGTTGGAAACCTGCCATCCAATCTCCGGATTGTTGATTATGCTCACGGTTTGACAGGCTCCGCTCATGATGCTGCTGCATTTGAGCACACTGCTGCCATCAAACATTCTGATTGGTTTTTTGATGGGGACGAGTTTGCTTGGACAGACTCTGCCTATCCAGTCACCCTGCACTCTATTCCTGTACATAAACGACCAGCCTCGCTTCACCCCGACAATATCATCTTCGATAGCCTGGTATCGCACCTCCGGGTGCGTTCAGAACACTGCATGGGTGCCCTGAAAGGGAGATGGCAATGCCTACGAGGATTGAGGACTGTTATCAACTCAAAACACCAACACAAAGAAGCTTGTCGATGGATGACAATCGCGATCATCCTTCATAATATTGTCATCGAGGTTGAGGGGGCAACACGAGGTGCATACTTTACTCCCATTCATACCCAGGTCGAGGAGGGGGATGATAGTGGACTTCCTGACATTGCCATGGAGGGCAATGATGAAGACGGAGGAGAGCAGAAGTGGAGGATGTTGGTCGATGAACTGCTTGCATTCAGAGGGACACGGTAAGGACATTAGATAGTAAAGGAAGGGTGTAACACTAAGGTGAACTAGTTATCGAAGGAGTGAACAAATTATCGAAGGGGTGTGATCAAGTGGTTGAAGGAGGGTGGGGTATCTTACTCAATCTCGTCCCAATCAGGAGAATAACGTGCCTTCTTCGCAGAGGGTGTTTCGACCTTGACAGCTTCATCATTATTCAGCTCCTGAAGTTTCATCTGATATTCGTCGACCTCCCAGATTCTGGCCTTGAATTCCTCCAAAAGAAGTTGCCTTCTCTTCAGATTAAGCTCATCTCAAGCTCGGTCATTAATGCTCTTAAGGTTAGCTCTGGATGTCACGTCAGGCTTGAGCAGCAGTTTAAAAATACTAGCTTACTGCTGAAGGTTTGCCAACACATCCTCGAAGGTCCGCTTTTTCGGAAGCTTGGAGATCCGCTGCTTCGCCTTCTCAATTGCATCTGAGGACTTTGGAGTGTGAGTTGAAGGGGGAGCAGATGTTGGATGGGAATTTGACGGTACCCGTTTCGGAGTTGAAGATGGAAGAAAATTCTCCTTCTCAGACTTGTCAAAGTCAAGGCTCGAAGGGATTGAGTCAAAAAGGCTTTGACTCGCAGGGCTAGGGGCACGCGCAGCATTGAGGGCTTCCTGCAGTGTATGGATTTGCTGTAGCTGCGTTGCAGAAAATACTCGAGGCTCATTCTCATCCTCTCTTGGGGCCTGATAGTGAACCGTTTTTCGACCTGCAGGACCAACACCTGTTGTAATTACAATAGGCGTGACATTGGGGCGAGACGAAAGCATGCGATGCAGTTCCGGGAAGTACGCAAACTTCAAAACAATCTCATCTACACATGTGATTAGCAACGGATATCAAATCATGAATATTACCTACACCAGATGCTCTTGATGTGCTTCGGAGTCGAGTCATCAGGGCCAGACGTGGGAATGTAGTGATCGAAGTGTTCCTCGTCAGGTTCATAACCAGTGTGGTCATCTTGGACACCCTTGCCAGTTGTTCTAAGCCGATGGGCATGATGCTTGTAACGATTGACAAGACTACCAGCAGGTGGGATAAGTTACTACAGAGATATAAAAAGTTTGTATGGGTCACATACTAGTCAAACCGTTTTTTAACACGGTCGCCAACTGTGTCAGGGTTGAGTGCATATGAGTCTGCAAGGATGACAGATCCAATGCGCTTGAACACAGCAATTTTGGTGTCCTTCGACGTATTCTGGTGCCATCTTTTTCAGCGCCGCTGCACGGTCAAGATATAGCCGAAATAACCATACCTCATCCTTCTTTTTCCCAAGGAGTGTCTTCCTATTCTCTGATTTCTCCGCCTCAG
This sequence comes from Suillus lakei, assembly GCA_016628065.1. NCBI lineage: Eukaryota > Fungi > Basidiomycota > Agaricomycetes > Boletales > Suillaceae > Suillus > Suillus lakei. The sequence goes on along the minus strand of JABBWA010000071.1, from coordinate 212,766 downwards.
CAAGGAGTTTCCAGGTGAGATCCGTTGTCCACTCTATGTCAGGAATGGCCGGTGCCCCTTGTTTCTTCCCGCGCGCCATGGTCCAACTGTCCGAGCGGCGGGGGGATAAGACTGAGGAACAGAGTGCGGGGAGATGATGTAATACTAGGTATACATTGTATTTACTTCTATTTATTCGAGGTATTTCTGAATATCGGTCACGAGGTTGGGCGTTGGGCGTTGGGCTTGGGCGTTGGGCGTTCAACTTTGAGCTCCCCTAGTATAGCCTGAGATGCCTCCTCTTGAATTTTACTTTTTCTACCTTTATTTTCGCTTTTTGAGCAATTATTTTCAACTATTCCTACAATACAAGCAGTGCAAGTCGTGCAAGTAGTGTAAATTGTAGCAACTTATTTCACTTATTTCACTTATTGTGTACTTGTTCAAGACAAAAATAGCCGTATATCATTGCATTTGTATATTAAGCAAGACAAAAAGGAGAGAAAGCAATATGAAAGTACTGGTATTCAGGGCAAGAAGTCGCGGATAAACTGGCACCCTTTCCAACTGTAAAGGCCGTAAAGGTACCATTGACGGCCGTATGGAATACGTCTTGTACGGTGTACGGTCCAGCCATACACCGTACATGTTGATCTCTATCTGCAGCTCCACCGGTACGGCAACCGTATCCGTCGACGGTTGCCGTACAAGCCGTCTATGACGGCGACGGCGTGCAGCCCTGAATGGGGGGTTTAAAAAAAGAAAAAAATCTGATTTCGTTGATGTACGCACCATCGCTGATGAAATGAGCAGATACGGGTTGGGGAAGTTCTGCTAGCTGTTCAGTGTAGAACATGGACGGACCGTTATATTGGAGCCTCATCACTCTATAGCACGCAGAGAACAGATGTTGATTACTCGGGACTACTACAGTCTATATCGGAAGTAGGGCAGGAGAACATGACACCCCTGCAGCAGCATATCTTTATCACCCCTCGCATAATTGACAAGCATGTACTGCAGACGCACCCAAAATTTAAGCCTCAGGAGGCAAACCCCCGAGTGTCTTAATGTTATGATTGACACTATGGAAACTACCCAAGGGTAGAAACACTCAGATGGAAATAACGAGTAGAAGTGTATGTAATTCGGATCAGGGTAAGAGACGATAAGATAATACAAGGATATGGGCCCCGTATAAGTAGGAGTCCATAGGCATCCTGCAAACAGCAGCAAATATCGCAAGGTGTCCAATCAACACGTCCGGTGGCAGGCCATACTGTCCTATTCATGCATGAAATAACTACAATTGTAGTACTGTAGTCATGCATGTTTTTACTGTAGCGAGTCCTCAGTAGGGTCACAGATAGAACATGCATGCTACCATGCATGACGTGAAGTGCAAATGTCAAGCACCGCCGCTTCCTGTTGTCATGCATGATCAGATACCATGCATGCCCAGCGCTGAGCGCTCGCTGGGGACGCCATGTATGACAATTGTGCGTGCCATGTTTGTCACGGTACTTACCTACGCGGCGGCGGCGCTGTTAGAGCGGTATCCCGCCTTTACATCCCGCCGTCAACCACCGACCCCAAATTTATTTTCACGCACACCATCTCACTATCTCTTTCAGTGTTTACCCTGCCATGTAAGTCTCCATATACTGCTCTCAATAAATCATTACTGATTTACTCATTAGTCTGGTCCATCTCAATGCTCATTGCTCGGTGCTCAGGCGACCAGGCCTCAGGCCTTCCCACCCCTTCGCTTACCACCCCACGCCTTCCCGCAATTCCTTTAAACCATGCCTCGCCGTGTCAACCTCAATGACCCATTGCACCTGTCAAGCACTGTACAATCATTGACCAGGGTCCAATCATCTCCCCTGCCATTGGTCGCTGCCTTTTGCAGTATGGCCACACTTTCCGCCCTGTATGACCTCCCTCCCTTGCTGCATGCACCAGTCATTTTGTCACTGGCCAATAGTGCATCCTCATTGGTATTTGTTTGATTGTACGAGCCTTTTGAGGTGCATCCGCTGCACCTGCCATTGAGTGCTTCGATGGTATGTACTTTAAGCTTTGTGCGTGGCGATTTTCTCTTCATTCCTTACATGCACGCTCTCGTTGCCGTAGTGGTACATTGTTTTGTCGGCCAAGTTTTCTTGGGTTTGAAATATAATGCATCCCTTTGCCATGCTGAATATCAGACTCGGATAAAGGTCAAAAATACATTACGTGCTATACTGTCATGACTGGATTATGAATATATGGATTGTACTCGAAGATTTGTGTGACCAGGGGAATGAGCGCAATCTCTATATAAATCTCCCAAGAAATGTGCGCTGAGGAAAGAAACATACATAACACATTATTACTATAGTGTATCACACTTGTTCGTAGTACATGAGACTACATATAGCTCATCGTCACCTTCGCTGATCTCGATATTTTGTACAGTGAAATATTGTTGAGATATGTTCTTGAGCTTTGCACTATATACCACTCATGCCTTGGAACTCAAATAAGTCAGTAGACGTCACAACACCATTTACGGTAATTTACCGCAGCATCTCTTCAACCATTCAACGTATCTTGAACATTCCTACATGGCAAAAGCACCCCGTACTCTGACCGCCCTGTTCTTCCTATGGGTGGCGAACCTGTTGACTGGAAGGACTCTTTAATTTTCCTCCCTTATGGTGACTGTTTTCGCTGGCACCGCAAGAACTTCCATGATCATCACATCATTGGCAGCCGCACCACAGTGGATGCATACAGCGAGATCGAGGAGGTCGCGACTCGTCAATTCTTGAAGTGCGTGCTTGCAAAACCCGATGAACCGCAGGAGCACATCCGACAGTATGCAATATTTATCCTTTCATTGATATGGTGTTGAATTTCTTGAATTTTTTAGTGTTGTTGGCGCTGTCATTCTGCGCATCTCTTATGGCTATGAAGTGAAAGAGACGATGATCCCTTCATTTGCCTTGCAAATTGCATCGTACTAGCGAATGGCTCGCAGGCCGCAGCTCCCGGTGCCTTCATGGTTGACATTATGCTGTTGTCTCACCATGCCTCCTACAATCTCCCGCTGTCTCGGACTCTCGGCGCTTGCTACCTCCTGATTCCCACCTTTAAAAGGACACCACTCTCATTTGGCAGGTTCTCACAGCACGCACAGCCCCAGGTGCCATGGAATATTCACAATGGTACTCGAATACCAGGGCCACGTGGTTCCTGCAGCAGCTCTTGCCCATCTGTAGGTCAAGTTCTACTTATTTTTGAAGCCGCTCTGATTCATACCCTCTAATTAAACTGTGTAAGGCCCACGCACATGTGTGACGAGATGGGAAGAAGTGGTCGACTTTCTGAAGGAGGAACAACAGTGAGTCATCAATTTCTTGGACTAGCAGCAACTCGGTGAACTGGCACTTCCCGTTCGCTCCATGTCCGATTAGTCCCTCTCGTGTGTACATGTTCCAGCACATATTTTTGATATTTGTAGCTTTTATTTACATTCTATCTTTGTAACACTGTTGCGTGCATATCAATGAACATATTCTTTCAACCATCCTCTTTGTGGAGTAAAAAGTCCGCAACAAAATACCCCAAAAACAAGCGAGAATGATATGCTCGCTGTCGTGCACAGTGAGCACGAGGGGCGGGATTGCTACCGTGGCGCGCCGCCAGGTACGAATCCAAAACGCTGCATGTACAGATTAGATCATGCATGGCCGTGACTGATATATGCGCCAATCGCCATGCATGACTGCGGTCATCATGCATGACCTACTTAAGTACTCATATAATACAGTGAGATTATATGTATCATCATGCATGAATTAGATGCTAGGATAGCAGTAGAACATGCATGAGGTCTGAACTACAGTAACAGTAATATCATGCATAACTACCACAGCATCAGGTGCCGGTGGATAAGTCGTATGTCTGTCCGTACGTCTGATGACGTCGAAGGTGAGTAAGCTACGCTCTGATGACGTCTGGTGAGTAAGCCACGCTTACACACTAGTACCTATACAACCTCGATTGCGTTAGCATGGGATCTCCCATGATCTAGGCATCCAAGTCGTCCTCCTTCCATAGATCGTTCTCCCACTCCCAATTTTCCTCGTCTAACTCTGCATCATTGCCCATGTTCCGAAGCACCCTTAATTGTTGCCATGCTTTTGCAATTCCTGATTGCATGGCAGCATCGGGATCCGAATTCACAAATTTGCCATACCACATGAAATCGTCCACACTTGGAAATACCTCAGTGAGGAAATGTGGCACACGCCCGACTTCCAACACCTGCGAGTGCCCAAGATGCAGCTTCTTGAGGGCTGATTGCGTTGGCCAAAGCTCCTCGGCCCCGTCCGCTCTTCGAGGAACCATCGTCGATTGTGTAGCATTGATCGTCAGATGTAGGGCTTGCAGCGATCTGCACCTCCATGCCAATGACATCATCGCTGTAAAGCTGACATTACATGTCCCAAGTCTCTGCGATGCGAACTTCAATCTCCGAATTCCCGGCCACGCAACCGCAGCGTCGTCGATGAACCTATCGTCAAGCTCGTAATTGCCAATCCCGACGAATGCGACAAATACCAGGTTGCGGAACTTGAGGAGAGGGCGGAATATTTCCGACGGGAGTGGGATGTGGACCTCAGGGTCTTCATGACCGTGATCCGTATCCGATTGGTCGACCAAACAGATCTCTTTCAAGGATCCAAATATCTCGCACGTCGTGGACAAGGATTCCATCAACACGCCAATTTCGCTCGGGGAAGCGGGTTTTCTGTATGTGATACCGAGGATCAATAGATGTGCGGCTGTGACTTGACGAACAAAATGGGTGCAAGGTGCCAAGGAATGGCAAAAGAGATCCAGGCGCTTGAGATTTGGCAATGCAAGGGGTATACCACCCGCATCATGCGATGTTCCGCCCAAAGTGAGGAACAGCGTCTGCAGGTGCCGAGCGGGCTGGATGTTGGCGATCGTCTGCCTCGTCAGGCCGATGTCGATATCTATTGTCAGTGCAAACAACCTTCGTAATCGTCCGATACTCGGAGGCGCTATAAAGGTCGAGGTACCCTGGTCCAATATTGACAGCTGACGCAGGTTGTATGCTTTCAGGGAGAGAGCGCCAATTAGTCGCTCTACTTCATCCGTCGGGATGCCTCGTGGTACATTCAAAATGAGGAGTTCTAATTTGGGTGAAAAAAAATGTTGCAGTCGCCGGAAATTCGAGCACAACTCCGGATGCTCCAACTCGATCCGAAAGTACAAGGCAAAGAGATTAGGGAAGAGTAATTTGGGATGGATCTGCAAGAAAAGGCTCTCCAGCACATCCTGACTGGGGCTTGGAAAATGTCCGCCACAGAGGTCGTTAAGAGCAAGGTGACGCACTCTCGACGCGTTCGGCATGAGGCGCGCCCATTCCTTAAGAGAGGGCTTTCTGGTAAGATGCTGCAAATCGGAGCACGGTGAGCATCATCCTGTCAAAACTCAAATGGCAAATATCACTCACAATAGTGTTACGCTTGATTTTCCATTTGTGTCGTGGTAGACACATGATGACCGGCGCCAGAGTCGGCATCCTAGACCAGAGAATATCTAATGCGGGGTCTACCAGCCCGCGGCACGTCTGAGCCACATTCGCCAAGTCTGAAGTGAAGTACCTGAGGTTTTTCAAGATCAGGTGAGCGATATCGTAGATTAGAAGAGCGGAATGCATGATTGAAAAATGAGAGGTGTTGGGGTTGGTGGTGTGCACGATCCCCCTTATATAGACAATCTTGCAAGAATACACAGACCCACAGACCTACAAGTCTTCTGGCGTCTTGTTCGCATGGGTGTCCACTTATGGAGGTCATGGCGTTATGGACTCGATCGGGTCCTCCCTTGTGGCTAGGAGCATACACAACCACTGGCACGGCAGCTCTTGTTCACCGAGGTCACCACAATGGTATCTCATGGCTGGATGCAGGGTCCTTGCGGCACAGTGTTCGCTGCAGTACCTCCAAAGGCAAGATAAGCAAATATAATTTCCTGCGTCAGAACGTGAAAGCCTTACCGATCATGTGGAGTACCTTTGGGCGGAGAGCGCCAGCAGGCACCAGATATCCTGCTGAGCACTTTCTCTCGGCGCTTTTGGTTGACCTCAGAACAGCAGCCAAAGAGGTCTATGCCAAGACAATTGACTGTTGATCCAAGCACTGGTAAGACCATCGTCACGGGTTGCTGTCAATGCTGAAGAGAACATGGTTTATAAGATGTCAGTTAATATTACAGGAAAGACCTCGGTAACTGATTATGAGCTTGATTGCACATGTATTATTCTTGGAAGTAGGGCAGGAGGACAACATGACGTTGAGCGCTACAGCCACACTGGCGGCATGGTCGACTTTTTGACCGTGAAAGATCCTAAAAATGGTTGAAATTATGAGACTTAATCTACAGCCCTTTGCATAAATTCATGCAAAGGTGATTTTTTTGAGAATGTGCTGTGACAATTAATTGTACGAAACTGATGGCTTGCAGAGACACTGCGTGTCTCAATTGGCCTTGTATCGAAAGTTATTCGCCCTCAGCCGATTTTATGGACTAGTGACCAACCCTTTCAGGTCATCATACAGAACGTCCATCGACCTACTAGGCACACTAGCAGAATGCTGCCGGCCCCATGCCCCATTCAATACTGGAGAATGATAGTACGCAGGGTTGTGCTAGTCCAAACTTTGATGAAGCTGATCCGAGAGCCAGCAAAGATCACTTGAAGCATGAGTGCTTCACACCGAGAAAGCCCAGTCGACAGTGCTTGTCACAGTGGATAGATTGAAGATGTCGATCGAGCAGATCTGCCATTGATCAAGCTAAGGCTGTACCGATACTATTAAACTCACTTTTGGCGCTAAGTGACAGGGGACGACGCTGGCACTGCCACCACCGTTAAACAGGAAACACCACGTCAGCAACGAGATCATTGGTAATGAAAACAATACGAAGTTAGTTGTAGGAGAGACATTAAGGAAGGAAAGATAATGACAATACAAGCCACGGAGGAGAAAGCATGTGCGGAAGACATGTTGAGGCCGCCACACACCGCCCGATGATGGCCGCAACACCACATAAGTAACCTGAAGCAAAGGCTGCCGACATGTCGAGTAGAGTTTGGGGTCTTTTCGTCGTGAATGCCGTGAGGGTTGCTCCTGGGTTTGAAGTTGTTGGAAGGAACCGAGTAGTAAGGTGCGACTTACTTATAACAGGGTACCTGAAACCTCATGTCCTCAGGCTGCCATCATCTCTCCTGCACAGCTTGACTTCGACTTCATCGACTGATCCACGACTGAGAGATGGCAACACCTGTCAATGCGATCCCAAAGGTGAGTACAGTCCGTTCAGCACTCGTTGCATGATCTCAGTCAGCGGTGAAGATCAGAGATGCTCTTCGAGCGACGTTCCGTAGTGGATTGACCCGTCCCATAGCGTGGCGTCAGCACCAGCTATACCAGCTTGCACGCATGGCGCAGAACGAACGGGAGCTCATTTGCGATGCCCTAAAGAATGACCTCGGAAAGCCGAAAACAGAGGTCCTTATGGCTGAAGTGGGCAGCATTATCGAAGGAGCTGTGAAGAGTGCAGAACGGCTCCCAGAGTGGGCAAAGACTGAATATCCTAAAGTGGCTGATTGGCAGAAGCCATGGAAGCCAACGTGAGTGATCGGATCATCAAATGCATCAATGTGGCTGATAATAATCTATACATGTACCAGGATCTATAAAGCTCCGAAAGGCACTGTGTTGATAATCTCGTGAGACGGAAGATACTGTCTGAGTTCCACTTCCTGACACCCCGCTTAAACAGACCATGGAACTACCCTATGATCCTCACTTTCCAACCTCTCATTGGAGCAATCGCAGCAGGCTGCACTGCCGTACTGAAGCCCTCTGAGCTTGTCCCCACCTTCTCGCAGCTCTTGGAGGAAATTATGCCAAAGTATTTCGACCCAAATCTGTACCGTGTTGTCAATGGTGCCGTGCCTGAAATTTCAAAGCTTTTGGAGCTTCAGTGGGACCACATTCTCTACACGGGGAATGGCAGGATCGCCAGGATCGTTGCCAGTGCTGCGGCTAGGCACCTGACGCCACTGTCACTGGAATTAGGTGGAAAGAGTCCTGTCATTATCGACTCCGAATACGATATCGATCTTGCCGCAAAGAGGATCTTGTGGGGCAAGTGCAACAATGCAGGACAGGCAAGTTGATGTTTGGGGCTACTCCCCGATGCGGCGAGACACAACGTACTGAACGGGAATTCTGGCAGATCTGCGTGGCACCTGACTATGTTCTGGTGCAGCGGGACAAGCAAGATGAGCTAGTCAAGGCGTTCCAGAAGCATTACAATGCATTTTTCCCCAAGGGTGCGCTGGATTCGCCACTCTTTGGTAGTATCGTGTCGGATTTGCACCACAAACGCCTCACTTCACTTCTTTCCCGCACGAAGGGTGAGGTCGTTCTTCAAGGCCGCGCTGACGCCGCCAGGAGGAGACTTGAGCCTACCATCGTCAAGGATGTTGCAGGCAGCGACTCCTTGCTAGAAGAGTCAGTATTACCTTATGTTAGACATGTGATTCTGATAGCATGGTATTTGCAGAGAGATCTTTGGTCCGATATTATCCATTGTGCCCGTGGATTCATTGAAGCAGGCAATCGACTTCGTTAATGCACGGTAAGCTCTTTTCCCAAAATCCAACTCGTTCGAATGACTTATCGCACACAAAGCCCTCATCCATTAGTTCTGTATGGTTTTAGTGACAACGAGAGCGTGAAGCAACAGCGTACGTTTTACTTGGCTGATGGTCGGTTCATACTAAAACATTGCAATCAAATTTCAAAGTTATCTCGGAAACACAGAGTGGTGGTATTGTTTTCAATGACACCTTCCAACAACTCGCTGGTACGTTCTTGGCACATGCTTGGATTAGCGCTCATTCACTTTTACCGACCAGTGGCTGAACTACCATTTGCGGGGGTGGGCGAGTCAGGCTGTGAGATTTCCACTCCACCTGGGAGCGCAGACGAATGTCACTGATGCTGAACCCCGTTACAGACGGATACCAGTGTATGAAACATACGTACGACACGTTTACGCAGCTTCGTAGCTCTATTGACATGCCGAAGGAGTGAGTTCTGCTTCCAGCCACCTTTGGCCATTTGAACGCTGATCTGAACATCATGATGATAGAGCTGAACCACAGCTGGCGATTCGGTATCCACCTCACTCGGAGGAAGCAGTGAAAGCGCTCACTGCTGCGGTGTATACGCCCATTCCACCAAGCCGCCTGTGAGAAGCCTTCAACGGGGATGACGCAGCTATAATTCAATATTGTTGCATATGTAAGATAAGTTGGGATCCAAACCGTGTATGATTACCGCCTTAGGTTGTACTTACGGGAATATATTGTTATGTGCCTGCAGTTTCATTTGGAGAAGGACTTCTGCTGTAGACAGCTGCGTGACGTTATCCCAGATACCATGGCCAATCATTTCAGAAACAATCGAATAAGAGTTTGGATGTTGTGCCTCGAAGAGGCGGGATATTTGGGGGCACATAGACGTGAGCCCCGTATTTGATACTAGGCGCAACCGCTGTCATGGTCTGGCGAGACTCTTTGATGGACAGTGACTCGGAGAGATGAACGTCCCAGGTGAGGGGAAATCAGTTCTCACAGGTCCAAAACTGTGACTACTGTACATCTCACATGTATCTACCCAAGATAATCATTATGCTCAGCAGTTTTTGGCTGTATCCAGTGGAGTCGACTATTGCTCATTCAATTTGAATCGTGCCCAAGAGTTTCTGGCAGCACAACTAGAACTTAACGTTCGGACGTGACATGCATCAGTTCCTAGGAGAAAACAGCTAGTCATCAATGATCTTACAAGACGAGTAATGTTACAGATTCAGACAATGCCCCCAAGCTAACTAAGTGTTACTTGTTCAGAACTTCACCTCCCCAGAAGTTTCACCAGCATATGCGTATCCCATGTGAGCTCGCAATATGGTGTTCGGATCCTTTTCATCATAAGTTCCATGTTTGGATTGGGCTGTCCACTCAATGTTCTTGCCCCACAGTTCGAAGAATTTATCGATCGTTTCTTGAGGCTGTTTGGATGCGAGCAGGTATTCGTACACTGCGCGCCATGCACTGTCCAATGCACCGACGACCCACCTGCAGGTTACATTGCCTTTAAGTTACAATCAAAGAAAACACACAACCGCTTTTTACTTACGCATGACGGGTGCTGATGACCTCTCCAGCGAAATGGAGCCTCTGGTTCTTATTTGATGTAGTCAGAGATGTGTATAAATCCTGGAAATCTCCGGGCCCGAAGAATGCAAAGGCACCTGTAACGGAGGGAGTAAGCACTGATCAGCTCATAGCAATATTCACAGACTCACCCATGGTGAGCGGGTCATCGCTCCAGTCCCATGCATGCATGTCTACGTACTGATTCAACAAATCAATATAATCCGCGCCATGTACATCTGCGAGATTGCGCAGCACGAGTTCCTTCAATTGCTCCTCGTACTCTGTTTTACCGGTGTTGATGAGCGCTCCCAAGCGTTCTGCATCATTTGTCCAAGAGTAGCTCGCGATCAGCACTGTAGACGGCGTGCTAGATTCAGCCCCGTGAGAGGGGTAGACGATAGTTCGAATGGGAAGGTCTGTGGATGATTGACCTCCTAGAATTTTATACTTTTCGGTCCACCACGCTGTTCGGAAGCGCATGCCAACCTTGATTGAAGGACCGTACTGTAGTTTACGCAATGCATTTTTCTGCATCACATTTAAATTAGCACCTCCGAGATCAATCATCCGCAGGGCCGGCAGAGGGATAGTCGATATAACGTGTGAATATGTGAGTGGGCTAGATCTCCCCCTCACAGAAACACTCATCGCGTTGTCTGCACTCTGACAGATGCTCGTGACCTTCATCTCGGTCTGGATGAGAGGCTTGGATTCGGTGGCTTTAGCTTTAAGGTATGCCTCCATGTAGTCGATGAGCACTTTAGAACCGCCTCTGGGTACGGTAATGTGTGAGACTCTGCATGAGTTCCGAGACAGAAGGCGCGCTTACTTGAAACATTTCCATTCTACGTCTCCAAAAGCCTCCGAATCGACACTGGCGAATGCCAGCGCCTCAAGAACCGATTCAGTTAAAGCGCGGTCATACGAGCCCGTGCTGTTCTCGAATGTCTCGCACCAATTGATAACGTTGGTGGGAAGAGACGTGGGTGGGATTTGGAGGGTATCGCTGGGAATGTACTTGAACGACATGAATGAGCGAAGCGAGTATGCATCATGCATCCTCATGTTGTCCCAGCCCGAATGGCCACCCTGCTTTAAGTCTTTTATGATATCCTTAGCGAACGGCCCAATGACATCCTTGACGATGTTCTCGACTCCCGCGGCGATGTACTGAGGATCCACGCGCATCTCTGAGGCGAGGAAGAAGTCAGGAGAAGGAGGTGTCGAAGAGACTGGGACTTGATAACGTTGATTGTTGAAGTAGAGGAAATGCCCGTTGTTCTTTGACGTAAAATGATAATCGATAAGTTTGGAATTTAGATGTGGCTTGGATGAACCCTCGTTGAGCTTCGAGTAGTCGATTAACTCGCCCAGTCGCCTCATAATGCCAATCTTGTATTTGCCTTGATCATCCTTCTTTGGCAGGGGGAACCTCATGGCCCCAACATCCTAGTTAGCGGGAAACCCAAGGGTTTACATGGTCAGCATCGTTGGCATGGCAGCATCAAATGAGCAACACACGTAGTAATCGTATTCTCCACCACCCAGGAATTTGTGGGTAAGGAGGCGTCCGCCGGTGCGGTCCGACGCCTCCAAGATCTCGTACTCGATGTTCAGCGAATCTAGGATGAGGGCGGTGTATAGACCACCAACTCCTGCGCCTAAAATTCCAACTATACCCGGCGCATCATCATAACCTTCCTCAGAGAGCGCAGGTAGCTGCGAGGGACTAGTACTGGTCGCAATGACTGGAGGAAGCTTTTTGAGGAGAGCATCATCATAATCTTCGATGATGTTTCGACCCCAGTAGCCCAACACATCCCCTTGGAAATCCATGGTAAACGCGACTGGATTGAAGATTGAATGTGTTGAATATAACTCGTCTAGTAAGAACAGACCGAAACCCACCCTATATATATTGTGCATTTCGTTCGAAGAATAAGAAGGATTGGCCTATTCTGTGACCGCACAGCGCAAGCAACATTTGGACAGGAACCCTTGATCTTTCTGGCGCTTGAAGATATCGGACATGAAGTAGCCTCGCGCACGGATGGCGTCTATTAAGATGCCATCACCAGATAGAAGTATGCCGTCTCAATGTGCCATCTTGGCGCGCAATATCGATTATGGATACCAGATAACGTAGCCAAAATACTTACATGTCTGGGTTTGATCCTCTCCTGGGTTACATACTTAGAACTAGGCAACTGATCATAAGCCATCGGTTCAACGCAGGTATGTTCGATTGAGTGGATGGACTTCTGTAAGTTCCGGATCAGCGTTCAATAATCAAAGTTCATGACCAAAGCCAAATGTAACATACTTGCGCCTTCTAACCTCAATACGACACCAAAGGTCCGATCCGATTTTGAAACGTGGCTGAGACGCCTCTCCGTCTCGATTCTGCTGACTGACCTCGCGAATTTGTCCAGACAACAGAACTTCATCCGACGAGTTGCTCTGTTTTGATATCATGGTCTTTAGTCTTGGTGGTGGCAAAGTGTATGACATGGCGACATTAACGCTGAGCTAGAAATCGCTCTTTATAATCAGAGTCTGAAAAAAATGTTTTGCCGCCTGTCTCAAATATTCAGATATTCCAAACACAAAAAGGCCCAAAATACACATAGACGCTTAGCAGTTCGCGGCGGATCGAGAATTCGAACAGAAAGGAGTAGTCTCGTACCCAGCTACCTGACTTTGGTAGGAACCGGGATAGTGGAAATAGAGTGTCTGGTACAACTTCATGCATCTTGAAAGTTCTTGGTTCGCATGAGCCTATTAGTTCATCGATGCTATTCGGAATCGTCCGAGTCGCGCAGACGTTGCTGGGTCTTGGGCTGTGCAAACTACGGTTGAAATCCTTGCCATAAATTTGAGGGCAAGAAGCTCGTATCTCTCGGACAGACATATGGGAGAATTTCAGGGGGGGCTATGCGAGGGACCTGGTCCAACGGAATACAAAGATGATAGGACGCTTTCTTGTGTGCGATCGCTTGACATTGGCCAAAGTGCGGGGTGTATCAGAATTTGGGGTATGAACCGGATGAAGGGCCGGCGAGGACCGCTTCGGTGGTGATACGGTGATGTAGGAGGGATGGTTCTGATAGGAAGGAGAGCGAGCGTAGGAAATCCGGGACCTGATTACTGGGTATGAGTGGGCCTGGTCGTGATCATGAACGGAAAAAGTGACGCGTGCAACTGGAAGGGGCGTCTATCAGTGATATCTGATCATGATGATGTACGTACCATCGCTGCCAATGGAATCAGCAGATACAGGAAGAGGAAATTCTGCTAGTTCTGTGTAGAAGAACCGGTATGTTGGAGTGCCATGCTACTTGTGGGGTAGCACGAGAGAAGGAACGTGGATGGCACATGACTCATCACCAAAATTACACAATCCAGAGATGGGTATATATGGCAATGTCGGAGCCACTATACCTGACATAAGTATCTGACAAACGTCCTCAATGTCGGACAATGTTCGGAAACTCAATTCCGCCATTACAACTGACATATAACTGTAGTCTGACATTAGGGTAGCGTTACGATATATCAGACATTGCCATGTATATAAGTTATTTGAATATCGCTCAGAGTGATCAGAGATGACAATTGCGTTCTGACATAATGGGACATTGCATTGAAAACACGACAGTACAAAGCAGTAAGGTACAATTGAGTGTATGGTTCCGAGCCTATCTATGGGAATGCAGGTAATCGAGAATGGATGCGAGAATGGGACTATGAGAAATCTATGAGTATACAGCAGTCCAGTAGTGTAGGACAGCATGAAAATGAAAGCGAGAACACGAAAACATCATTTGACGGCCTACGAGCAATGGGAATGAAATGAAATGCGCAACATGGATGCATTAATGGATGGATTGCTACTTTCTTGAACTTTTTCGCGCAGGTGCCTTGCGAGCCTGCATATTGTTAGATTTAGTACAAACTCTGGCATATGTTCGACTTACCTTCTTCTTGTTTTTGGTCGCAGGTTGGACAGGTTCGGAATCCTCGTCTGGCTCAGCCTCCGTCAATTCACTTGGGGCGCGTGACACGGCGCGTACAGGATCAGCAGGGACAGCTGACTTTGGCTTGACAATTGGCCTAGGCCTAGGCTTAGGCCTAGAAGTAATGGGAGGGGGAGCTGGAGTTGGCTCGCGGGATGGAACTGGAGTTGGCTCGCGGGATGGAACAGGAGTCGGCTCGAGGGATGGAACAGGAGTCGGCTCGCGGTTAGAAGAAGCTGGAGTTGGCTGGCGGTTAGAAGAGGCTGGAGTTAGGACTGCCTTTGCTGCACGACGCGCTGTCATTTGAGCGCGGATTCTCGCTAAGTCATTGTTTGTGTCTTCACGAGAGCCAGAGACGTTGTAACCATCTTGAATCGTGTTGTTGTCGCGGCCTTCCTCGTTCTTGAAGAGTTTCCTTATATAAATAAGGGTTAGTGCCGCAAACCTTTAATAATATAACAAAACCTTACACGTTCCAAGCTTTGAGGAGTTCTTCTTTCCATTCCGGATCAGGCGAATCCTCGATGAGCTCGACGATGTTGTTGTAGAAGTCGCGGTAGTTGAAAGACCCATTGATTTTGGACCAAGCGTTCTTAGCGCTGATACCAAACCGAACCTCGAAAATTTTGAGTGACTAGTCAGTAAGTAAATTTGAAATGATCAAACCTGCAAACACCCATAGGCGATATGAGCAGCATCCACGGTGGTCATGTCGTGTAGAACGGCATTGCAGGTGCGAGTCGCGCGCGTCTCTCCCCCATATGCGCTCGAGGGACTTGTAAAGATGTGCCGCATAGTCTAATAAATAAAGGTATATCAGTATCAATCTGAACAACAAAGAAAAATGCCTACCCGCTCCAATAAGTAGCCATCGAACATGCCTTCGAACATGTTGTCATCGTCGTAGTCTTCACCTGGTAGGTCTCCAGCCCATAGGAATGCGGGGAGTGCGGATGCGGTCAAGTTAATCTTGCCGCACTGTATGTCTTTAAGTCCCCTGCATAATGTGAGGCAAACATGAGGTGAACTTTAAAAAAAAACTCACTTGTCGGCGTCCTCTGAAAATCTCTTAAGTTCCCTGACCGGACATAGGAAACGCGCTAGAACAGGATGGTTGATACCCATGTGGGTACGCGAGCCACTCCCATCGGAGATAGCCGGACGTATCGGGTGATCCTTGGTGTTGAAGGCCGCGTAATGACCAATTTGACTCTTGAGGCGTGATGCATCATCAGAGCGAGTAGCCGAGATAGTAGCGTCCATCTGATGACTTAATAAGTACATAACATTGCGCATATATGCGCATGTACTCACCTTCTTGATGATAGCATTTAGTTCTGTGGCTTTGTGAGGGTTGCCGAGTAGTGGTTTTAAGCTTGGACTGAGTTGAAGCAGCCGAGCAAAGTTTCTTTTATATCGCTCTCGGACCTTAGATGACCTGTAGACCAGTACAAAATCAGCGCACGCTAAAATACAAGATCAACTTACATTTTTGAGAGTCGCTTGTCGTGACAAACCCGGGTGTCTTCGTCTTCTGATAACTCTCCATTCTCTGCAGCATTGTGCTGCTGCAGAGCTAAACCAACATTGATGAGCTGTTTGGTCTTGCAAAACACATCAATACAACGCGCGATGCAGCAAGCAGTTGCAAGAAACTCTTCGTGAGGATCAATATCAGATTCTTTGTTCCTAAATTGAGTTGTGATCAGTTGCCAGAATATCTACAATGAATTGACTGACGTAGTAGCCCTTTTCTCATCACCACCCGATAAGCGTCGCTTCTTCTTTGATCTCGTGGCCTTCTTCTTTGGAGGTGCAGGGATCGCTGATGAAGCTGAATGGGTTGAGCTATGAGAGGATTCAGAAGAGACGGACGAGGCAGTAGAATTGGAGCGTTTGCGACGCGCCATGATGATGGTGGGGAATAGAGATCAGATTACAACATTCGACGCGTTATTAATGTATGTTTGTACCACACTATATATTTATTAATAAAATATAATGGTATCTGAATCAGATGTCAAGTTCACTGCAGAAAGTTCACTGCAGAATTTGGGGGCAAGGAGATATAGTATTTACAACTGAGCAAGATTTACAAATGGTATAGTACAGCGCACACAATATAATACAGGACAAAAAAAATTATGAGGAGGCCACCTGATCTCCTTCTACTGAGATCTCCTCCTGGGCCAGATCCTGTGCCTCGGTCCTTTTCTTGACGTAGTAGCTCCACGGCGCAGTGGGGTTCTCGGGGTCTGGGTGAGGGTTACCCACGCGCCTGGTCAAAAGGGTGCAAGGGGATGCGTCTACAGGACTTGAGAAAGATCAGTCAAAATTTCTATTGAACAAAGCGCTGGCAACTTACTCGAAATCTGGACCGACCACCGTGAGATCTTCATCTTCGACCTTGATCTCAATTCCAACCTCTGCAGCGTCCACATCTTCGGTCTTCATATCTGTGTCATCCCCATAATCGCCGTTCTCCTCTTCTCCGGATTCAGACTTGGTTACTGAGTCATCTGAAACACAGTCCTGACTACTGGTCTGTAGCCGGATGCGAAAAACAAATTTCTGTTGCAAATTAGATTAGATTTTAGATGAGAAAAAAAACTACCTTTGGGCCCGCAGAATCTAGATTGAGGTTAAAGCAGTAAGTATTGTCCACCGAGATGGCGTTTTGGATGTTGATGTATATGACATCTCCGAAGACATTTAGCACCGAGGTCCAGGCGTTGTCGTTAGCAGTAACGTTAGTCATTGATCTTAATGTGAGCGATGATAAAGATAGAGTTCAAGGACTTGATATGACCGCAAGATTCCGGCGGAGTTTAAATTGAACATCAACCAAAAAATTAACTCGATCATGATCAGCGTGATATTAACTTGTATACTCCCCCGGCCTGTCTTCATCACTTCAAGTCCTTGAGGACGGCACACCACTCTCAGTAGCATTCCGCAGCCCCTTCAGCGAGGGTGTGTAACGAGTGGGATATGAGCTTCCTGCAGAGGTGCGTGTACTGTCCGTTTATTGCTGCTTCACTACGTTAACCTGCCTTATTTCTATAAACACACAGGAAATACACGTGTCCTATCATCCAGGCTTGGATGATAGTCACCGACCCCCACCTGCTGTCAACGATTGGGTCTGTATGATGGCTCCATGTCAGACGCTAGTCTCTTCCACTCGTCGTATGTAGCAAAAGGGTTCAAGCAGGGCGATCATCTAACACCTGCGAGCGCACTTTCATCCGGCCCAGAGCAATATCCGTAGGAACCCTCGATGATCCCATTCGTATCCTCCAATCGCTCTATCTCAACGATCTTGCAGCTGCGAGCGGGAATCTTGCGAATCTGGGTAGTCGAGAGCTAATGGCGAATTGAGTCGTTCTGTTGTATTGTACGCACCATAATAATATCTGTTTCTGAATTACCGGTATTGCAGTGTGACTTAAAACTCGCCGTGCTAGGCGGCAATGACCCGACTGAGGTGCTGATGCTTGTGTGTATCAGATTTGCAGGATGATATCATAATTCGCATCTCGAATATCACTACAGGAATTGAGGTGCGTCCATGCGGTTCATACCAATTATTTAGGTATGGACATATGTATCCTTGTGTAGATTTTTACAATGCTTATATTTCAGATAAACGGTCCCTTCCTCCCATCTGAAGCCCCACTCCCTCTTCTCTCGATGGATGAACTCATCTGTCTCGGCTGTGGAAAGTCCTTCAACAGTCAGAGGCGCTTGAGCGCACACGAGACTTCGTGCGATACTCACCATGAATTTAGTGCACAGGTCAGCAAATCTCACCGGCACGCTGAGAAGAGCCGAAGGAACAAGAAGAGGAAAAGGGACCGCCGAGAAGAAGCCGATCCCCTTGAAGATGTGGGAGATATGGACGCTGGAAACTGGGATATTCAGGTATGTTGTCATTTTTCAACGTTTACAGCTGATGTTTTACTTATTTCACAGGATGCTGATATTGCTGGAGGTTCAGAAGGATCCCGCCCGCATTCCCCGCCAATACCCGAGGCGCCTCCCCTGCGTTCTAACCGTTCTGGACGCGTCATTCGCATGCCCAGACGATATGATGATTTTATTCCTGGCGACGACATAGCTCGGCCAGATGAGATTGTGCCCGAGGAGGAGATTCACGCCGAAATTCACGCTGGTAATGAACTAATCCCGTTTGAAACAAATCCAGATACAATGGGATTGTACCGAGTATATTCTACTCGTCCTACTCTGTTTCCGCGGTCCCCCCTCAATAGCCTATGCGACACACCAATGTTGCAACCCGAGACCGGCGAGGGTCCCAATAATACTCCTTCTCGTCTTCACACTGGCCCCCCCCTCCCTATTTCCATCACTCCCGACAATCTCTACTCCGCGTTCAGTAGTCCAACAGCTGGCCTACTTATGTGCTGGCAATATTCCAGCTCAAATCTCATTTCCGATGCTGCTATGCAGCGACTCACCACTTTCCTCGACGATGATGCTTACGATCGAAGGGACGTAAGAATTTTTAATCCCACTCGTGAAAAGAAGCTTATCGCAGAGTACCTTGAGGACCACTCCAATCCTTTCAGCGCTCGGAATGGGTGGAAGGAGTCCTCAGTATACATCCGCCTCCCTAAAGAAAAGAAGAAGTGGCCATCAGAAGGTGATGCCCCTCAGCTGGAAATTAAAGGCGTGCGCCATCGATCATTGATCGATATCATAATGGAGGTATTTGAAGACAGCGCAGCGACAACGTTCCATATGATGCCATTTTGTCATATGTGGAAAGTCTCCGAAGAACGGAGCATTCAAGTTTATTCCGAGGCCTATTCTTCGCCGGCAATGACGGAGGCCTTTGTTGAGGTCAATTCCCTTCCCCGCGAACCAGACGACAATCTCGAACGCGTCGTAGCCTCACTCATGATGTATTCCGACTCGACACACCTTTCCAATTTCAGCGACGCCTCCCTTTGGCTGTTCTATGTTTTTTTCGGTAATGAATCTAAATATACTCGCGGGAAGCCTACGGCTTCGGCATGCCATCACGTCGCATATATTCCTACAGTAAGTCTTTTTAAATTTCCTAAATTACTGAACCCCTATTTACAAAAATTAAGATTCCAGACGATTTTCAAGATTCTTATTTCAATTTCTTTCAGGATGCATCTTCGTCGGAGGTCTACACGTACTGCAAGCGCGAGCTTATGCAAGCAATCTGGAAGCTTCTTCTCGATGAAGACTTCATGCATGCTTATAAGCACGGGATCGTGATCCGTTGTGGAGATGGGATCATTCGCAGAGTGTTTCCACGATTTTTTACTTATTCGGCAGATTACCCTGAGAAGTAAGTTTGTTTCTTTTGGTTCTCGTGGTTCTTAGATTGATGTCATATCAGGATCTTACTCGCTGGAATTAAATTCCTTGGTGAATGCCTTTGCCCACGCTGCCTGATCAAGAAGGCGGATGTATCTGAGATGGGAACAGAGGCTGATATGAGTGATCGTTTAACACTTCAGTGTGTTGATGATCAAGCCTGTCGAAAAAAGATCGATCGCGCACGCAAGTTCATTTTCCAATGCGGTGCACCAGTGGACGGTAAGCACGTGAAATCAGTTCTTAATTCCGAGTCCCTCGTTCCTACGCGTGTAAGCATTTGATCATACTTAATTTTAAACTAGTTTCTCATTAAATCTAGAACGCATTTTCCAATCGGCTTTTTGCCTTCGGATTTAATTTATTTTTAATGTTCGTGGTGGACATGCTGCACGAATTCGAGCTCGGCGTATGGAAGGCAATCTTCACTCATCTGATGCGCATTGCCCATGCCGCCGGCGGTAATGTGGTAAAGAATTTGAACTGGAGGTACATTTTATTATAATTATTATTGATACTGACTACAGTATAATTTGCTACAGGTACCGTCGTGTTCCAACATTCGGGAGAGGAACGATCAGGCGTTTTCACACGAATGCCTCCGCAATGAAACGCCTTGCGGCGCGAGATTTCGAAGATCTGTTGCAGGTGAGTATCGAAGTTTCTAAGTTCATTTTATAACTAATTTCAAATTTTATATTAGTGTGCGATCCCAGTATTCGAGGATCTACTTCTAGATCCCGATAATGACAACATAATACTGGACCTGTTGTTCGACCTCGCTACTTGGCAAGCCTATGCCAAGCTCCGTCTTCATACCGAAGATACTCTCAACTTCTTCGACTCGGCAACAATCGTCCTCGGCAAGAGTGTCCGTAAATTTCAACGGACCACCTGCGCAATATACGTCACAACGGAGTTACCTCACGAACACGCCGCTCGGGGGCGTCGGCTGGCTGCTCTTGCTGCCAAACAGGGCGCATTAGCTAAGTCGAAGGGAGGGTCGCGCCCAAAGGTAAAGAAACTAAATATCAATACTTATAAGTTTCACGCCCTTGGGGACTACCCCAACACGATTAGACTGAGGGGGACAACTGATAACTACACCACGCAGCCAGTGAGTTTTGATTTTTATTGATTTTTATTAATGTATGTAATTCTATTATAGGGTGAACTAGAGCATCGGCGACTCAAGAGACACTACCCTCACACCCCTAAAACCAAGGCCACTATGACAGCAAGCATAGCAACTCAAGATGCCATTGAACGTCTCTGCAGCAAGGTCATCAATGCTCGGGCACAGTTTGCTGCCCGCCAGGGTAACAATATACGTCATCGCGTGCGGACCTCGCCATCAAAACATTACCACATCGCTAAGTCTGCCCACACGACTTACGATCTCACAGCATGGTTGGGTGAGCTGGGTGATGATCCGGCAGTCCAGGCACGTACTATTTGTCATTTCAATTTTTTTTTTAAATGTGTATCTAATACAGTGGTATAGAACTTTATTCCTCGCCTCAAAGACCACTTGTACGCTCGTCTGCAAGGTCTTGAGTATGAAGGGGACGAACACAACTTTTCTGATGCAGAGCGGGACTCTGTTCTCATCACTGACAACAGACTATTCGAACACAGTATACTTCAAGTCAACTACACTACGTACGATCTGCGACGCGAGCAAGACTCCATCAACCCCCGCACTCGTGCTGACCTCATGGTCATGTCACATGAGGACGACCGCGCTCATCCTTACTGGTACGCCCGCCTCATCAAAATATTCCACGTTAATGTGGAATACTACGAAACCCCTGATTCGGTACGGTCCCATCCAAAACGAATTGATCTTCTATTCGGTAGATGGTTCAAACGAGATGCTAGTCCAGCCGGCTTCACTGCGAAGAGACTCCAACGCCTCCAATTCTTCAAGGACGAAAGCCCCGACGCATATGGATTCCTTGATCCGGAGTGCGTGATCCGGGGCGCACATATTATTCCGGCCTTCGCGTTTGGCCGTCCCAAAGGGCTTCTTATTCCTACGATCGGTCGGCGTCAAGCAGACCCAGACTGGGAATTATATTATGTGAACATGTATGTTCATTATTTCGTGCACTATCTATCTACTAACTATACACATGATATTTAGGTTTGTAGATAGGGACATGTTTATGAGATTCCGAGGGGGAGCTGTTGGTCACAAGGGTATGCAAGAGTGGGACGACATTTTGCAACGCGAGGGACACATTCCCGAAGACTCGGATAATGAAGCCGAAGAAGACATTGAAATGACGGACGAAGCTGCTATTGCCGAGGAATCTGATGGCGATCGTGTGAATGAGGGCGGTGAGGATGTAGCTGGCGATGACGAAGCTGATGAAAGTGACAACTAGGATGGCGAAGACTCGGAGGACGACGAGGATGATGACAACGATGACAACGATGACAATGACGAGGACGACGACGAAGATGGCGACGCCGGGGATGACGAACTTGAAGATGACATCTTGAGAGATGACGAGGAGGACGAGATTATAGCTGAGGATGGTGAGGAACTCGATGACATCATACTTATGGAGGAAGGCTATGGCGCCCTTTAGGTACTTTACTTTTATTTCATTCAACTTTGTCATATTTGCTTAGAATTGCTCTATATAATACATTGAATGTATCTGATATATATCTGAAAGCCACTCTACTGGATGACTTGTGTCTGACAGACGGTAAGTTTGATGTCAGCGTGTCGCTATGATATTTCAAATGTCTGATATCGCGGGTATATATAATTGGTGGTGTCAGAAAAGTCAACATATCATGTGATGTCTGGATTCGGTAATTTTGGTGATGGAGTGTCTCAAGTTCAAACATGGACATGTACTACCGACACGACGCCGCCTATATATGTAGATTGTTCCTGTATAATGCAAGTAGGGCAGGAGGAGATCTCCGGGAGATACCGAATTAAGATGGAAGCTGATCAATCATTTATCATTATCCTGGTGTGGCCAGACGTCTATGTACGAGGTTGGTTTGCGAATGGATTTCGCGCTGGAGCTGGATTTTGAAATTTTGAAAGATAATCGACGACGAGGGAAGAACCCGAGACGTTCCTTTTACGTAAGAAACAACATCCTCATACCACCTTCCAAACGAAAGTTATATCATCATATCTCAAGACGTAGAAATGCAAGGTTTAGACAATAATTCTACCGACCTACCACCTCTACGGAGGAAATCAAAGTCTTCATTATCCGCAACCGGTGCAACAATTTTGCAGGACAGGCGAATTGATAGACCCATTTGGGACTGCTCCCCGATGCGGCAAGCCGCGACGTACTGAACGGAAATTCTGGCTGAGCCCAGGCACCTCCTGGCACCTGGATGTGTCCTCGTACAGCGGGACAAGCAGGATGAGCTAGCCGAGGGCTTCCAGAAGCATTACAATGCATTTTTTCCCCAAGAGTGCGCTGAATTTACTTGGAAGTATCGTGTCGGATTTGCACCATAAACGGCTCACTTCACTTCTTTCCCGCGCAAAGGGTGAAGTTGTTCTTCAAGGTCGCGCCGACGCCAGGAGGATACTCGAGCCCACCATCGTGAAGGATGTTGTAGATGGCGACTCCTTGCCAGAAGAGTCATAATTGCCTTGCGTTTGAAATGTGATTCTGATAGTATGGTATTTACAGAGAGATCTTTGGTCCAATATTACCTGTCTTGCCTGTGGATTGTTTGAAGCAGGCAATCGACTTCGTCAATGCAAGCCCTCGTCCCAAATCCAACTCGTCTGATTTATCGCCATCCACTAGTTCTGTATGGTTTTAGTGACAGCGAGAACGTGAAGCAACAGCGTTCGTTTAACTTGGCTGATGGTCAATTCATGCTGAAGCATTGCAATTTTCAAAATTTGTCTCAGACACACAGAGCGGTGGTATTGTTTTCAATCACACCTTCCAACAGCTCGATGGTACGTTCTTGGCAGTATTGACGTCATGCTTGGATTGACGCTCACCCATTTACGATATGTTTACGCAGCTTCATGGCTCTATTGACATAGTGTGAGTCTCTCTTCCAGCTATCTTTTGCCCATTTGAAGGCTGATGAATGTGGATAGGGCTGAGCCACACCTGACAATTCTGCATCCGCCTCACTCGGAGGCAGTGAAAGCGCCCACTGCTGCGGTGAACACGCCCATTCCAGCAAGCCACCTGTGAGGAATAATCAACAGGGATGACGCAGCTATGATTCAAATATCGTTGCATATGTAAGATGTTGGGATCCGAACCATGGATTACCGCCTTAGGTTGTACTTGTGTTATGGACCCGCGATTTCATTTTGGAGCAGGATGTGCTGTGCGTATCCCACACGAACTCGTAAAATGGTGTTCGGATCCTCTGGATCGGCCTACCCACTCAACGTTCTGGCCCAACAGTGCGAAGAACCTTTTAAATGTGGCCTTGGGCTGTCCGGATGCGAGCAGATATTCATACACAGCGTACCATGCGCTGTCTAATCCACCGACGACCCACCTGAAGGATACATTGCCTTCAAGTTATAATCATCGAAAAGACATGTTACTATTTGATATGGTGAGAGCCGTGTATAAATCCTGGAAATCTCTGGGCCTGAAGAACGCAAAGGCACCTGTACATAGCGGAGAGAGTGAGCAATGATCAGCTCATATCGGTATTTACAGACTCACCCATGACAAGCGGGTTGTCGTTCCAGTCACATGCATGCATGGCTACGTCAAGGTACTATAATTAAGTCACGAAGTTGTGTACTTCTGCGAGATTACGCAGCACAAGTTCCTTCAATTGCGCCTCGTACTCTGTTTTACCGGTGTTGATGAGCACTCTCAAGCGTTCTGCGTCATTTGTCCAGCAGTAACTTTGAGCGCCCTCCTTCGGCAGCAGGAGGAACCTCATGGCGCCAGCATCCCAGTTAGCGGAAAAGCCAAGAGTTTACTACGTGCTCAGCATCTTTGGCACAGGATCAATGAGTAACATGTATACGCAGTAGCAGTGTTTTCCACCATTCGGAAAGGTGTAGGTGAGCGTCCGCCGGTGCGGTCTGACGCCTCCAAGATCTCGTACTTGATAAATCTGTGCAGTAGGAAGGGGTGTAAATAGGTAGTACAGTGTATGTCACTAAGGGACAGCAACTCTCCCCAGGCCGCAATTTTGATCCATATGTGCTTAGATTGAAATTTTGATAGGAAACTTAGACAAAAGGAGCGTAAATCTAAATTTCCGAAATTTCGCCTGATTACGTAATTGTTCACTTTTGCCGTCAAATGCCTCCTCCTACCAAAAGACAGAAGCAAGCGAAGCAGCAGTATGCTTCATCATCGAGGTGCTTTGACAATGGGCTGATAGAAGATGTTTTTGAAGTCTTTCTGGACCCAGATTATGTGCCTGCCTCAGATGCCGAAAGTGAAGCAGACTCCGAGTCTGACTTTAATGGAGCATTGTCATTCAGTCTCATAGACGGCAATATAGGAGAGGTATCAGATAACGAAAGCGAGTCAGATGATGAAACAGCTATGGAGATTGTGGTCGAGGCTGAAGAGACAGTGGATTATGCAGAGGGGTGTGCACGGAGGGCAGCAGTATCTGCTCAAAAATTCTGGGCGAACATTATGAGTTCAGTGAGTAATATCAATCAGTGCACTGATATACATCGAAAATTTGATCAGGATGTGTTTTCAGGGGACACTGAAGCCAGTGAAACTGCCCAAACGCTCAATGCCAACATACAGTGGCACAGCACGAACATCTACCTATCTTCGAAAGAGAAAAATGAGAGAGGGTGCAAAAAACAATATGACAATCACCTCTTTCTGGGCCCCGAAGCCTCCAGCAAGAGATACTGCAAACGACCCTCAAAATGAGTCCAGATCACCCTCTGAACCATCACCAGCCAGTACATCAGACATCGACGTCACCTCCGAGTCTATCGACGAGATTCCTACCTTCGAAATTCAACAAGAAGCTGCGCATCCTTTCTTGGACATGACAGCAGACAACGATGACAATCATGACTTCACAGAGCCAACTCCTGTCATCGATACTGTCAAGAAACTGATCATCGAAGCGAAGAAATTTAAATCATTCACCTCATTAGTGCATCTGCATGCTCTCAAACAGTTCATCGAGTTGTGGGACAAATACAAGCAGAATCCACGCATTAAAGCACCCATGATGAAATCAAGTCACGCTGTTGCAGTCTCCATTGGCAAGGGTCCATACATGGCACGAAAGATACGCACACTGTACAAATATGTTGCCCGTTTTCATACACTACCTCCAGTGAGTGCTGGCAAGCACCATGGACACCCATCACTGCTCAATAACGAGCGCATCGCACAAGCTGTGCGTCGCTACTTGACTGTCCTTGCTGATGGCGAGGTGAGTCAGCCAATTAATGGATACTGTCAATGGTTAGTTTTTCTGATACAGACGATAGATAACACCACTGCTCTTAATGAGACAAGTAAACACGGTGATAATCCCATCACTCGGTCTCAACCTCAATGGCCAAAAGATATCTGAGGGTTCGGCACAGCGTTGGCTCGCGAAACTCGGATATGAGCTGAAAGAGGTCAAGAAGGGTGTCTACGTTGATGGTCATGAGCGTGAGGATGTTATTGCTTACCGAAAACAATTTTTAGAACAGTTTGCTGCGAATGAAAGGTATAAAGCCTGTTATTCAAATGTCAGCATCTTCACTGATATGAGCAAAGGTTTCGTCGTACCTACCGGGATGAGGACCTCGAACCAGTGGAACCAACTCTCGGGCCTGGAGAGAAACTACATGTACCTGTTATGCACGACGAGTCAATTTTCCGTGCTAACGAACTTCGGCGACTGGGTATATGTTACCAAGGGGAAGATGCCACTTCGAAAGAAGGGCCAAGGGCGTGCAATCCATGTCTCCGATTTTATCGTTGAGCAGACAGGAAGACTGACACTATCTGAGGAACAGCTGCATCGAAACGCCACACTGCCGGATGGTCAGCGGCTGAGTTGCACAGATTCTCGCGAGATTATTTACCCTGGAAAAAATCACGACGGGTTCTGGACAAATGATAATCTGATGAAACAAGTGCGTCGTGAATTATCCTGGACAAAATTGGAGAATATACTTACAATACATCAAGATTCGAAATACAATCTTGATTTTCGAGCGCATCTATCCGAACGCAGTCGCCGAGTTCGTTTTTGATCAATCATCCGCGCACGGAGCATTCGCAAAGGACGCACTGAATGCAAAGGAGATGAATGTCAAGCCAGGCGGCAAACAGAGGGCCATACACGACACTTACATTCCAATGGACAATCCACATCCAGAACTTCGTGGAAAGCTCCAAAAAATGAATTTTCCATGCGAGCTCCCTCACGATCACCCGGATTATGAATTTCGTGGACAGCCGAAGGGAATGCAGCGTGTACTCGAGGAGCGCGGACTAATTTCAGTCCTGAAAGCAGCAAACAAAGGGAAAGCTGTTGGAGAGTGTCAGACATGCAAATTGTCACGAGAAGCACAGGAAACACTTCGTCGTGAGGCACTGGCAGCAGCGCAGGGTGGAGACGAGCCTGACGAGTTGCATGCGCACATAGCGCGTGAATCTCTGGGTGTCAACTGTTGCATGCGGAAAATGCTCGCAAATCAGCAAGATTTTAAAGCCGAAAAACCATACATACAGCTCATCATCGAAGCAGCTGGACACAAGTGTTGGTTTCTTCCAAAGTTTCACTGTGAGCTGAATCCCATTGAAATGTACTGGGGATGGGTTAAAACTCGTGTGTGGCCGCATTGTCAGCGCTGACTCATTGTGATGTGACGAAATTCTCGCAGGTTTCCGCAGTGCGGCTGATGGAACATTCCTCACCGCGAAGCGCATTGTACCAGAGCTTCTTGATGCATGCCCCATCAAGACAATACGTGCCTTTTATCGAAAATCTTGGAGATATATGGATGCTTACAGGTGTGTAACTCAACCAGCTTCATAGTTCCTTCTCACAGTATCCCAGGAAAGGTCTTAATGCGCGCCAAGCTGAATTTGCCGTGAAGAAATACAAGTCGCATCGTCGGTGCGGTCCTACATTGATGATGAACTTGGGTGTTCTCGTCGACTAATCGCGGAGTCGGCCGTCAGATGCCGCATACCCAAATAGGAAACTCCGACACGCTCCGCTCGAAATTCACTTTTGGCTAGCGAATATTTTGAAACTTAAGTTTTTTGAAAAAGTATTCTGATAGACTTACTATACTACTCTAACATAGCACATTTGTTAGGTTTTTAAGACGAACGAGGTATTTCTGAAGGTGTAGATAGAATTACAAGTTTTGATGTCGGTAGTTGCCGCTTTTGAGTGACATACACTGTAGGAAGTTGGAACGCAAAAATGGGTATTATTATTATGTAATCAGGTACAAAGCCTTTGCACAACAATACACAACAGTCGCGTCTACCTTGCTTGCTCCAAGGTCGGCGATTCGGCTTTCCCTAAGACAGACCAATAGACGAATGAAGATAGTCGTTCCTTCTGCGATAGATATCCTATTTGGTGCAAGTATCTCTTGCACACTCAGCACCATAATTATCAGGTAGAGGGATCGAATCAGATCGATATCACAACTATCCGTTTCAGAGCTACTCGAAAACCTCGACTACGGTGCACAATCTTCGCATGTTCTTCTCTGATATTTAACCTCTTTGTGCTGATGGCAATCGCTAGGTCTCTTGTCGGCTCCTAGCAAATAATAAGCCGCTGACCACACCCTTCCGCACGTTTTTCAAAGCTTTCAAGAATAACTATACGTGCGGCTTATACCACCGTTATTTCAATTGACCTGATTATCTACACTCGAGTTCATTCACCGCAGCAGTCGCAGCAGTGGCGCAGCATTTTTCTAGTACCCGGAAGCTCCACCCCGGATATGTTGGGCAACCGACGGCATGGCACATGATGTTTTTATATAGCTTTGACTACTACCGCGGCATCATATAATACCAAGTCTGTAGAAGCCCATATGAGTGAGGCCGCCTTCCACCCTCTTTCCGTACTACGCGCCTACGACTGAGATGTCGACGTCCCGACCCTCGAACGAAAAATCTGATGCCGTGGCAGAGCACCCGCATCATGCTCACCACCATAAATCAAATGTGGACGCGGGAGCAAGAGCCATTGCGTGCGTATGAGATCGCCCCTGTGTCAAGTACCGAGACTGACGCAAAGGTTTCTGTCAGTAACGTTGATGCCAAGTTGTCAAACCCCTTGCGCGGCATACCTTATGATCGTCTTATGGCGGATGTCGAAATTTTTGCCCAGGAGAGAGGGTTGACCCATCTGCTGCCTGAGCTCAAGAAAGGGGCGCTTGTTGCCCAGGATTCCACTTGTATGTCAACATGAGAGACATTCTAACTAGCTGACTTGAGGTCCTTGATACGCAGGTCATGATCGTCTAGACATATTTACTGATGAAGACAAACGAATTTTAACGGAAGAGGTTACACACAAGTGGCGACAAACGTCTACACTGTATTACGTTAGTGTTGCCCTCAATTCGACTGTCTGTCATAGCTCACACCATTAACATAGATGGTTGTGATGTCATCACTTGCAGCTGCTGTTCAGGGAATGGACGAGGCTGTTATCAATGGCGCTCAAATCATTTTTCCCACACAGTTCGGCATTGGTTCCAATAGTAGTGCGCAAATGCTCTTCTATCATTCCAATGATCATTATTCGTAAATTGTGTGTGCAGGTCGCGATTCGTGGTTGGTCGGTCTCATCAACTCTGCACCCTACCTGTGTGTGCTTTGCTCATATTGTAAAAGATCGTTCCTCATCATTTCACAGATGTTGTGCCACCATTTCTTGTTGGATGACGTATCCGCTCAACCACTATCTTGGTCGTAAAAAAACTATTTTCGTTACTTGCATGATCTCGTTCTTGACATGTATCTGGTCTGGATTGACGAATACCTGGTGGCACCTTTTCATCGCACGGTTCTTCCTTGGTTTTGGAATCGGTCCCAAATCTGCCACTGTTCCAGTTTATACCGCCGAGTGTTCACCTGCGCCGATACGTGGTGCTCTCGTCATGATGTGGCAGATGTGGACCGCTTTCGGCATTGCTCTAGGAGACCTTATCGACTTGGTGTTCTACTTCATTCCGGACACCCCTGGTGTGACTGGTCTGAACTGGCGCCTCATGCTAGGTTCTGCTGGCATCCCTGGCCTTATTGTCTGCATGCAAGTCTTATTTGCACCCGAGTCGCCTCGCTGGTTGATCTCCAAGGGTCGCTACGAGGATGCTTTCAATGAGCTTTGTCGGCTTCGTTTCTCGCGTGTCCAGGCTGCTCGTGATCTGTACTACATTCACGTATTGCTCGAGGCAGAGAACGAGATAAAGAGGGGTCGCAACAGTGTCGTCGAGATGTTCACGATTCCACGTAACAGGAATGCCGCCCTTGCTAGTTGGATTGTCATGTTCGGTCAGCAGTTTTGCGGTGTCAACGTCATCGGTATGAGATTCGTGTTCAAGTTTTGGAATGATTCTTAACGCCATGACAGCTTACTATTCGTCCGACATCTTCCTGGCTTCTGGTTTCTCCCAGGTTGCGGCAATGGCCTTCTACCCTTGGATCCGGTACACTTAACTGGTTGTTCGCGCTTCCTGCTGTTTTCACCGTGAGTTGTCCTTTCCATAGTTGGGGTCAATATCGAAAATCGAAACACTAGATCGACACTTACGGGCGGAGGAACTTACTTTTGTTTACGTTCCCCTGCATGGCCATGTGTCTTCTAATCACGGGCTTCTCTTTCTGGAGTACTTCGGAAACAGGGCGTGTTACTGGGGTTAGTATTGGAATATGTGCGTCATCATTTTGGTACTTAAGACTGTCATTGATATCCGCTCTCTCAGACCTCTTCGCGATCTTCTACTCTCCAGGCGAAGGTCCAGTGCCGTTCACTTACTCCGCAGAGGCATACCCTTATATATCCGCTGAGGTCGGCATGTCCTTTGCTACTGCGACCACCTGGTTCTGGAACTTTCGTTCTGTCAATCACTTGGCCTTCGCTCATCTTGGCCTTCAAACCATCAAGGTGCCTTCGCCTGGTATGCAGCATGGTGCTGCATTCTCTGGGTGCTGATCTTGCTCTTCGTAGCGCGAGACGAAAGGCAAGACCCTAGAGGAGCTAGACCAAGTTTTCGCTATCCCCCTTGGCACGCACGCTGCATATGGCCTGCGGCAGATACCCTATGGCTTCAAGAAGTTTGTGTTGTTTCAGAACCCTGTCCCTGAGCAGCTTTATCGATTGGAGAGCGAGAGCGATGTGTCGAGCACGACGGGCGGCGAGAAGGCGAGGAAGGAGGTGAGGGAGGATCCAGAGAAGTAAATGTATAAGCTGAGTTTTGATGTTGTGATGATGGTCAAAGCTGAGTTGATCGATCGATCTTCCGCTAATACAGATGTGTTTGATGGACCTACTCGCATGCTATCTATGTATTTAACATTCTATGCCGATATCACATGCACATATATTATATTGCTAATTGGTATTTTAATACATGCTCGTTATGTGCTGTAGATAGTGTTGTTCGCAAAACTCCCGATGGGCTGACTTGAGGGCGTCGAAGTTCAAGTCGTCGACTGATCTATCGCACAAGATCTCATCCACCAGTTCTGTACGGTTTTAGCGACGACGAGAGCGTGAAGCAACAGCGCACGTTTCACTTGGCTGATGGTCGGTTCATACTAAAACATTGCAACCAATCTTTTAAAGTTGTCTCGGAAACACAGCGGTGGTATTGTTTTCAATGATACCTTCCAACAGCTCGCTAGTACGTTCCTGGCAGTATTGATGTCATGCTTGGATTGGCGCTCACCCAAATTCATCGGCCAGTGAATGAACTCCTATTTGTGGGGGTGGGCGAGTCAGGTTGTGAGATTTCCACTCCACCTGGGAGAACAGAGAATGTCGCTGATGCTGAACCCCGTGACAGACGGATACGAGTTTATGAAACATACGTACGATACGTTTACGCAGCTTCGTAGCTCTATTGGCATATGCGCAAGACGCAAGACAATTCTTACGCTCGGTGACTGTATTGGCAACCCCACAAATCGAAGATTTTTTGGATCATGTCTTTAGGCTGTCCGGATGCGGGCAGGTTATTCGTACATTGCGCGCCATGCACCGATGACCCCACCTACAGGTTACACTGCCTTTAAGTTGTACGAAAACACAACCGCTTTTCACTCACGTATGACGGGTGCTGGTGGCCTCTCCAGCGAGATGGAACCCTCTTGTTGCTATTTGGTACGGTCAGAGACGTGTATAAATCTTGGAAATTTCTGGGCCCGAAAAATGCAAACGCACCTGTAGCGGAGAGAGTAAGCATTGATCGACTCATATCAATATTTACAGACTCGCCCATTATTTTGACGTAAGACGTGTTTGGATTTTAAATGTGGCTTGGACGAACCCTCTTCGAGCTTCGAGTAGTCAATTAAATCGCTCAAGTGGCTCATAATGCCAATCTTGTAATTGCCTTGAGAGTTAATATAACTGGGGGAAGCTTTTCGAGAAGAACATTATTATAATCTTCGATGATGTTTTGACCCCAGAAGCTAACACGTCTCCTTGGAAATCCATGGTAAGCGCAATTGGGATTGAAGATGGAATGTGTTGAATATAATTCGTCTAGTAAGAACAGACCGAAACACACCCTATACATATTGTGCATTTCGTTCTAAGAATGAGAAGCATTAACCCATTCTGTGACCTCACAGCGCAAGCCATTTGAACAGGAACTCTCGCACGTCGTTTATGTTTCTGGCGCTTGAAGAGATCGGATTTGAAATAGCTTCGTGCACGGCTGACGTCTATTAGACACCATCACCAGATAGAACCTTGCCGTTTCAATATGCCATTCCCAATTCGATCTACTTGGCGCGCAAAGTCACTTATGATAGCATTTAGCGTGCTTACATGCCCGAGTTTTATCTTACGCTTGGTTGCATAGTACTAGGCCACAAGCCATCGATTCAATGCAGGTACCTTCGATTGAGAGGATGGGTTCCTCTGGCAAACAAGTACTGTGAGTTCCGGGTCAGCATTCAAAGTTAACCAAAGCCTTTAACTTACTACTTACATCTTCGTCAACTTCGCGCATGATGTCTTAATCTCAATGACCTTGCACATGATACCAAAGGTCTGATCGAGTTGTGTTCTGATCGGTTTTAAAATGTGGTCGAGGAACACCTTGGTCTCGACTCTGATGCCTGACCGTGTGAATCTGTCCAGACAAGTTGCTCTGTTCTGATGTCGAGGGGTTGTGGCAAAGTGTATGACATAGGGACAGATTATCATCGAACATTCAGAAACACAAAAATGTCTAGAAACGCACTATAGATGCTTACTGGTTCGCAGCGGATCGTGGATTCGGAGAGAAGGTAGTCTCGGACGCAGCCGGCTAGGAAGAGTAGTGGAAATAAAGCGTTCCTAAGTCCTTGGTTCGCATGAGCCTATCAGTTCATTCGGACTCGTCCGAGTCGTCCAGATGTTACTGCTGTGCCACAGGTGTAAGCTCGCGGACTACCTTTGACTGACATGGGTAAAAGAACACCAGATACCGATTTCGTGATGGAAGGAAATTCTATTGAAAGAACGTCCATGACGGAATCAGGGGAGGAGGAGGGCTTCGGGAAATGCCTCGTGGGAAATGATTTGTCATGTTGGTGTGGTTGTCTATGTACGAGGTCTTGTTTTTGCCTTTGAATTTTGGACTTGTCGAGAGGCTGAAAGATGATGAGAAAAGAGCGAAGGACTTGAGCTGAGAGGTTCCTTTTTAGGAAAGCACATCCTCGTACCCACCTTCCACCCTCGTATCATATCATGTCTGAAGACGTAGTAATGCAAGATTTAGACAACGACCAACAACCTCCACAAAAGAAATTAAAGTCTTCATCCAGCTCAAAACCTGCTTCCACCATAAAACCAAAGTCAAAAGCACCACGTCCTCGTTCTCCTTCGCCAACTCCACCCCCTCCTCCGCCACCCCCTCTGCAAACTATCAGACTCGAAATAAAACTAGGAGGTCCAGATAATTATGAAGTCGATATTGCTACAATGGCAAAAACAACAGGTCAACGTCAACCAACACCACCTCCTCCAAAGGCAGACACTTCCGATTCCGAAGGCGAAGACGACGGCGAACCAAAAAAGAAAAAGGTAAATCACACACCACACACCGCCCATATGGTCGCTGAGTAAGGCAGCAGAAAAAACATGCCACAGCAGAGTATTACGACGTCAACGACCCTTTCATCGACGACTCCGAGTTGAACATCGATAATCGCACTCATTTCGCACAGACAAAGCAGCAAGGCTTTTACGTCTCTAGTGGCGAAGTCGCTCTTATGAAAGATAGGTATGCGGCTTTTGTGATTTCATGTACGAGCCTTGGCTCATTTCGTGTCCGCAGCAGGACGCCTAAGAAACCTAAATCGAAAAAGGTTCCTGCCGACGGTGGGGCTACTGCTGGACCGAGTAAAACTGTTGCCAAGGAAGAGGGAACAAAGGAACATCCTATCAGTTTGCTAGGCGAAGACAAGTCCAATAAGAAACGCAAGAACTATACGGTCATAGAGGACAACGGGAAGAAGAGGAAAGTCGTCGATATCGTACGTCCTCTTAATCTACGTCATACCTTATGCTTACTCGCACCAGCGCGACTTTCATCCTGAACTCCAGCTAGCTATCGAAGACCTCAAAGCTGCCATATCCAAAGGTGCGTGCCTCTACATACCCTCGCTTAAGGTCTGACGTTGTCATAGAATCATGGGACGTCAAGGGCAAGTTCCCACCCTTGGTAAAACCCATACTCGCAGACGTAGCTCTCAAAGCTGTGAACCTCGGTGAATACGATGAAGACTTTTTTAATCTTATGCCGGTGCTCTTTCCTTATAACCGCTTTACCATGACCGTACGTTTACTCACTACGACCTCTTGCGCGCTCGCTCACTGTATGGCATTGACGCCCAGAAACTCATCAAACGCACTATATTCACAGACCACCTCAAGATCTTGACGGATAGACAAGACGAACTGCTTCAACAGCTTGCGGGGCTTACGAAAGAGGGGTTCTCAAAGGCGCAGGAGGAGTGGGAGAAGAGCGTTGTTGCTTGGGGTGCGTCCTTTCTTCTTCCATATTTATCCAACCTTCTGTCCTTCTCATACCTACGCGCGTCTATCTTATCCACTACACCCTCTCTTATACACTACTCGCATCCATCTCACCACTACACATTCCTCACTTCATTACTAACACCTCGCACAGAACGCCGCAAAGAAAAAGCCAAGAACGAGAGCGAAGCAGGCGCAGCATCAGCCTCGACGCCCAGTGCAAGCGTAGATGCCGCACACCCCGACGACGGCGCAGGGAGTGGTGTCGACGGCGGTGCTGACGGTGATGCCTCCCGTGCCGACGGTGATGGCGACACCACTCGCGGAGACAATGCCCAAGGAGGTGGTACTGATGCAGGAGCCGGCACCGACGTGGATACCGCCCGAGTAGGAGGAGGTGCAGACGACAATGCCCCTGGAACGAACAAAGCGGACGGAAGGGACGCGCATCCGCCGGCGCAGAAGTATCGGTTGACGGAGGCAATGAAGGTGATTGTGTGGCAGCTTGTGATGCTTAGTAATGAGTGTTGTAGGCTTGAGAATGAGAAGAAGTGAGTGTTGTTTTCTTTGTTTATTCGCCTTGCTATTTTTTGTGCTTCTTCGCTTCCTTTTTGTGGGGCGTCTTCGCTCCCTTTTTGTGGGGGTGGTCTTCCTCTCCTTTTTGTGCTTCTCCTTCCTTCTATTTTGTGTGGGGTCTTCATCCCTTTTTGTGGGGGGCCTCTTCTTTCCTTTGTTTTTGGTAAGGGTTTTGGGCTGACGCGAATGGAACAGTGAGTTAGACGGGAGTAATGCGCTCGTTAGCGAACAGGGATCGAGAAAGATTTTGTATCAGAAGGTGTGTTCTTTTTTCGAGTTTATGGGACGTGGCTGATGGTAGTGGGGTGTATAGATCGTAGCGGCGTTCCCTAGTGGATGGTTGAATTCGGGTCAGTTATCACGAGAAGGTATGTTATCTTTCATCTTCCCCTCATCATCGTGATGCATTCCCCCTCGTCTCCTCATCGAAAACCTATACTGACGGATACCCAGTGAGCTCCTTGAAGAAGAAATACGAGAAGGAGACGATGGAGCAAGATAACTGAGTTGCGCTGATGAACTGATGGCTTCCTTTTATTTTATTTTATTCGGTCATATCATCTTTTACTAGTTATGAGTCTGGACGCACGTCTTGTGGTCGGTACGGTATATTATTTGTTTCTCACTTACATTGTTGGTGATCCCCACTTTGCTTCGATCCCCACTTACTTCGGTCCTCACTTGACACTTGCTCCCGGTTTGTTGTTTTGTCTCCTCCCCGATTCGTCTATCCTCCCCTTCCCCCCCTCGAAGTACTTAGCTTAAACTCTCACTATTGACAACATTATCCCCGTTTATTGCTTTTTTCGTGGAGGACTCTGGGTGGTTTGTGCGTGCTACGGACGGCTTGGAAATTTAAACTGAGCTTAGCGCTTAGTAATACAGCGCTACTTATATCTAGACCACGAAATTGCAAGCTCGTCTACGCCTTATCATATGATTGCGTCTACAAGTTTGTTCCGTCGATGGATAGTCCTGGGTATTACACAACGACAGGAACAAACCTTAGAACGCATCTTTGCAAAATCTATTGATTAATTGACGAGCCCTTCTAGTAAAAATGTTCAAACATGTCACCACTCGACGAAGCTCCATGGACCATGGACCGAACTGGAGATAAACCAGAGTCGGCGCTTACTTCGACGTCCCCTGCAACTCCAAAGCCTTCTCCACGCCTGTCCTCAGCGTCTCGATGTCCTTCCCATCTCCCTCAAGCGACCCCGACACCCTCTCAAACACCCTCGCAAATCCCTTAAACACATCCGCTTCTCCGCCTCCTACGAACTCTGCTAGCCCTTCCATCTCGGCTACGAATCGATAGGCTTTGGGGATTCCTTCTGGGACTGTTTGGATGAGTCTGCCCATTAGGGCTGGTTGGGAGATGCTGAGTTCTTTCATTAGGGCGTCGGCTGTTGCGGGTGAGGAGCGATGTGCAGCTGGGTTGTAGTAAGATATTCGAGTATGAATGTGCATGATGAAGGGGACTTACTTAGCATCATTGTCATGAAGAGGCCTATAGAGCCTTTCTTCATCATCTGTCACCACCAAGTTCATAAGCCCTCCCCCTCCTTTTTTGCAAGAATGACACTCACAGATTCGCAAAGCTTCAAAGAACTCGCATCACCTATTCCTGCACCTGCGCCTTTCAACAATGATACTTTAAGTCCGTATTGTGACAACCCCGAAAACCCTTCCAACACCGATTCTGATCCTGATTCTGTACAGGCGTAAAAGGTGGGATCCCATCCTGCTCGCGGCGGTGTCCCTACTATCCCCGCATCGATGAACGTCACAGGGGTCCCTTTAAACAGCCCTCCGATGCGTTTCACCGTTTCCGGATTCACAGCATTACAATCGACAAAAGCGCGCGGAAGAGGAGCGGAGGAATTGGACAGCGCAACGACTCCGCGGATCTTTTGTGCAAAAGCAAATGCTTCTCCTGGAGGCACGATGCTCAGTATCCACTGAGATTTTGAGACTAGGGTTTCGAGGGGGACGATTGTCATCCCTGCGTCGAGGGCGCGTTGGTGGGCGGAGGAGGAGCGGCCGTCGAGGTTGGTGTAGACTGTGCAGCCGGCGTGGACGAGGCGTTTGGCTATTGCGGAGCCCATTGCTCCTGCTGAGACGACGGCGATGGTTGACATTGTGCGTGGAGGTGATGGTCGTTTTGGGGAGGATGGTTGGCGTCGGTGGGGGTTGGGATCGTGTTGGGGAGGGTTATGCTTATTTATGGGTTCGTATGTTATTCATTGCTCCGTGATTTACACTGCGGAGGTCCGTACTACATGTGGTTATTTTTGTTTCTGGTGGTGGTCTCAATTTAGACGCAGAATTGTTCTCGCAAGGTTGAGTACTGAAATATGGAGGCGGAAACAAGTTGATTGCAGACACCGTAATAGTGTGGATCGCTCTGGCCTCTATTGCAACATGCGATGCAGAGTCTAGATAATATTGTAGCCACAGCCTAAACGCAATATACATATGCTGTATCATATAAGCAATACGGTACATTGGGCTTTTGAGACTCACAGCTGCTGCACCCTACAGCATCTCCAGAGCCGGCAGGTGAATCTGCAGTGATCAGACTAGACCTTGTGACCGGCCCGTGTAGTATGGGTGGGTCTAACTGCACCTGTACAGACTGTAGGCATCTGGGGGGCTTGTAGGTCCTGGAGTCCCTGGGAGTGCCCAGGCTGTCTAGAGCAGAAAAGGGTAGTTTGCTGATCTGAGCAAGATCTGAGCTACATAATTCACGTACAAACACGTCATTAGTAGTGTCATTATTAGCATAATGGCAACCAAACGCAATGGACTTGAGAAGTACTAGTAAGGTTTCAAAGCAGGGATAACCAGATCGTATAGTAATACGAGACCCCAGGCCTCAGATATCTGACAGTACTAGTAAGTACTTCATGTGGCTAGGGACTGTAGGGACTGATGTCTATCACTCAGAGCTATGCAAACAATCAGTAATGTATCACATTTTCGCTATACGGTAGCAAGTAATACTATCATGATCGCAATATTTCCACCCTCGGGTTCATTATACGTTAGCATTTCGACACCATGACACAGGTCTGACAGGCCGCATCAGCACCATTTAACCACACTCGAAAGTTAAAATGGCCTCATTTAGTCCACCTATAAAGAAGGGACCATTGTCTTCCTTCTATCACGGTCTGAAGATCTGACTACTGGAGACCAGGTCTACCTTATTACCTGTCCATCTGCCCTCACCTGCGTCGCTGATATTTCAATAGTATGCCATTAGGCCCCTGGGCCACAAATGGCGCTCTTCAGCCTTGGTTCGGTATGTCGTCATGTTAGCTGTTGCGTGCTGACAACTACATTCCCCCACAGTATCCTGGAAGGCCCGCTCGAAAAATCCCTCAGAAATCAGATTCGATGGATTGTTCTCCGCACGTGCATGTTACATGCTGCATGGTGTGCTGGTCATGATACACATTCTCCTTCTTACCTTTCGTGTCGGTCACTGGGAACACCGCGTGACTCTCCCGTTCACAGCAAAAAACGACGGACTTTGGCCTGCGGTGCTGAGTGCCTCACTGCAAGCATTTTATACCGTACGTCTTCATCGTTATCATGATACACCAAATACAGGACTTCGTCCAGATCTACACGGCCGTTCTACTCTTCCTCACCCAACGGCTTGTGATTTCGAGAACACTCGCCCGCCGTCGGAAACTGACTGCCATTCACGACATCTCTGGCGCATGGGCAGGCCTCGGCTCTGCACTCAGTAGTGTCTGGCGACAAACGATTATCCCCGCCTCGTGGTGGACGACTCTTGCTGTGACAGCCTACCTTACGAGTATATCCGTGCTGCATGTCACCTCTTCCACTCTCCTACAATTTAAAACATTCAATACTACTATAGTGACTTCCATGCCAACAACACTGGGATGGCTAGATGACGAATCATACAACTCTGGCGCGAACTGGGAATCCATTAGCCCATCCATACCAATCATCAATCAATTGCCTGGACTGGTGACTGCTGGACTATCTAACATCACAGTCTACGACACGCCCCAAACAGCCTCCATAGTAGGAAATGCAACTGTGAATGCAACGACGGTAACCTCACATTGCGGGTTGCTCCCAAACGTCACATACTTTGCGAAAAACAGCACGGTGAATGTTCCGTTTATCGTAGATGGTGTACGTGGTTCTGTTGTGCTGAGCGCGAACATCACCTGTCGGTTGTTCTGGTTGTGGTGAGGTTTCATCACGCTGAGAAATGTCTACAGGGTCAGACCAGATACATGTACTTCAAGTGTTGGAGGTGGATCTACCATCTGACAATATTAGCGTGGCGGTAAGCCTTCTCCGAGACGGGTGAACTCCGCAAGCTGATTGACAGTTTTACTGTAGGATGCCGATGTCTTTCTTATGGTCTCTACATTATTGGAGATTCAGCCTTCAGTACAAAAGGAGGT
Organism: Suillus lakei; assembly: GCA_016628065.1. Lineage (NCBI taxonomy): Eukaryota > Fungi > Basidiomycota > Agaricomycetes > Boletales > Suillaceae > Suillus > Suillus lakei. Next base: position 172,840 of record JABBWA010000071.1, on the reverse strand, counting down.
CGCTGTAAACATGACTTTTGACTATTATTGTGCGTTTGCTTGTTTGTACTGCAATCACGATGACAAAACCTTCTGCAGCTTCCACAGGAGAATCCGTTCCATCTGTCATCCAGGTCTATTTTTTGCAATGCTCGCTATCAGCCAACACTACAGAAGGGGTGATCGATATCCAAACGAAAAGTCTACTTAGTCCCGTGCCCATTTCGCCGCCATCCACGCGATGGGATATGTTTCAGTGGACGAATCAGAGTTACACCTGGAGAGATGAAGTGCGTTAAACAGCGTTCGTTTCGAGGGGTTATGAAAGTTCAATGTCAAATTTAGATCAGTTTCGCTTTGTCTAACCTGGCCAGCAGCAGCGGGTTTGAATTTTTTGATGCATCCTCACAAAGCATCGACCTTTCTATTACGGACGAGTAAGCTAAAACCTTTCCTTCACTGCACGGCTGCAATTCCTCACGTACGGTTTGATTTCTAGGTATATTATGTCACTGGTAGGCTTGAATCTCACCGATCAATATTTTCGATACTTGAATGGTGCTCCTCCTATCTCTAATTTCACTTTGAGACCGGATAAGCTAGAACTGGCGATTGCGAAAGCAGTTGCACAATTAATTTGGATAGGTAAGGGATTACTTTATGTTTGACTTGGTCAAGCATTGCCCTGTTCTTGCTCATTTTGCGTCACATGTTCAGCAGGACAAATGGGCATATCCAATGGAGGACTTCAGCCCGGCAACGGGATGGCCAATGTCAGTGAGGAGTTGATTGCCCTACGCCTCAATGTCAGTTTGAGCTACACAGAACCTATTTTCAATTGACTGATGCATACATGTTGTAGATCAACTTTCTTCCTGTGAGTTCATGATGATATGTAAGTATCCCATGACAATTCATCGAAAATGATTCTAGCTGTCTTTTGCGGCATCTGCATCGGCGATTATGTTGGTACTGGCGCTACACATGACAAGAGCATTCAATGCATCGCAGGACATCCAGGCCGCCACCCCAAATATAGGCGTACTGCAGCTGATGTGGTTGGGTCATCGTTCAGCCTCTATCAATGAAGTCTTAGAAGATGTGGAGCATCCGACAGAGGACAATCTGCGCCGAGCGGGTATGATAGATGTTTGTCTTACGAAGACAATATCTGACGAAGAAGAGTTGGAGAGTTCAACCCATAGTCTTTCTGATGAAGTCAACCACGATCATGACGATGAGATGTGATTTGGATTTGAGAACGGAGGGCTGGCAAACTGCTGCTCATGTATGTTCGTATGCTATATATTTCGTACATTTTTCCGTGGTTCATACTGCTCTGGTGCGGAGGTCTGTATTATGATTTTTTGTTTTTGTTTTTGGTGTCGTTTCTCAATTGAGATCCGGAGTCGTTCTCTCAAGGTCGACTATGAAATATGGAGGACGAAACAGGTGCACCACAGATATAAGTTTGCGGATTGCGCTTGCCTGCTTCTTTATTCTGACCAGAAAAGAATGACTGACTAGGGACACTATTGATTACTCAGGGACTTGGATTACTGATATAATTTCGAGTTCTGGATAGGAATAAGGAATAGTAATCGGCTGCCGCCTAATTGACTATCTAGAACTCGAAATTAGTCGAGTCATCATCCCCAGTGAATACTGGACATTCGGAAATCTACCGAAACAGACGTAAATATACGCAAAGCTACAGCTACTCACCTCCTCCTCGGGCAGTGTCCACGTCGATGCCGGCTCCTGCATCAGTACCTCCTCATTGGGCGTTGTCTCCGCGAGTGGTGTCGCCATCACTATCGGCACGGGAAGCGTCACCGTCAACACCGCCGTCGACACCACCCCCTGCGCCGTCGTCGAGGTGGGCAGCATCTGCGCTTGCACTAGGCGTTGAGGCTAATGCTGCGCCTGCTTCGCTTTCGTTCTTGGCTTTTGCTTTGCGGCGTTCTGTGTGAGGTGTTAGTGATGAGGTGAAGAAGGTATTAATGGCGAGGTGCATGCGAGTAGTGTAAGGCGAATGTGCGTAGTATACAGGACAAATGAAAGGAAAGGAAGAAGGACAGGAGGTTGGATAGATAAGGAGGAAGGAAGGACGCACCCCAAGCAACAACACTCTCCTCCCACTCCTCCTGCGCCTTTGAGAACCCCTCTTTCGTAAGCCCCGCAAGCTGTTGAAGCAGCTCGTCCTGTCTATTCGTCAAGATCTTGAGGTGGTCTGTGAATATAGTGCGTTTGATGAGTTTCCGTGCGTCAATGCCAGTCAGTGAGCGAACGTACGGTCATGGTAAAGCGGTTATAAGGAAACAGCACCGGCATAAGATTAAAGAAGTCTTCATTGTATTCGCCGAGGTTCAAGAGCGACGTCTGCGAGTATGGGTTTTACCAAGGGTGGGAACATCAGGAAATCAACCCGGAATTGGATATGACCAGGCAGAGCTGACAAATAAAACCCATCATAGATTTAGAATTTGTCCTCTGCGTTTTACCGTTTCCGGATTCATAGCATTACAATCGACGAAAGCGCGTGGAAGGGGAGCGGAGGAATTGGACAGCGCAACGACTCCGCGGATCTTCTGTGCAAAGCAAATGCTTCTCCTGGAGGCACGATGCTCAGTATCCACTGAGATTTTGAAACTAGGGTTTCGAGGGGGACGTTTATCATTCCTGCGTCGAGGGCGCGTTGGTGGGCGGAGGAGGGGCGACCGTCGAGGTTGGTGTAGACTGTGCAGCCGGCGTGGACGAGGCGTTTGGCTATTGCGGATCCCATTGCTCCTGCTGAGACGACGGCGATGGTTGACATTGTGTGTGGGGGTGGGATCGTGTCGGGGAGGAGGGTTGGCGTCGGTGAGGGTTGGAATCGTGTTGGGGAGGGTTATGCTTATTTATGGGTTCGTATGTCATTCATTGCTCCGTGGTTTACACTGCCTGGTGGTGGTCTCAATTTGTACGCAGAGTTGTTCTCGCAAGGTTGAACGGTTGAGTACTAGTACTGAAGTATACTGAAATACGGAGGAAACAATTGGTCGCAGACACCAATATAATAGTGTGGATCGCTTTGGCCTTTATTGCAAGATGCGACACAGTCTAGATAATATTGTAGCCACAGCCTACATGAATGCAATATACATATGCTGTATCATGTCAGTAATACAATACATCAAGACGCACAGCTGTTGCACCCTACATCATCCCCAAAGCCAGCAGGATCAAACTAGACTCGTGCCCAGCCCGTGTATGGGTGGGTCCTGGAGTCCCTGGGAGTGGAGTGGAATCTGAGTGAGATCTGAGCTACGTACAAACATGTGTCATTATTAGCATAATGGCGATCAAACACGTTGGACTCGAGCTTGAAGTTGTCGAGATTCACCACATTATTTCCGCCCTCAGGCAACCCTCGGGTTCATTTCGATCGATAGCAATATGACACAGGTCTAGCAGGCTGCATCAGCACCACTCAACCACACCCGAAAGTTAAAATGACCTCACTCATCCACCTCTTCCTTCTATCAAGGTCTGAAGATTTGACTACTGGAGACCAGGTCTACCTTATTACCTGTCCATCTGCACTCACCTGTGTCGCTGTTACTTCAATAGTATGCCATTAGGTCCCTCGGCCACAAGTGGCGCCGTTCAGTCTTGGTTCGGTATGTCGTCATGTTAGCTGTTGCGTGTTGACAACTACATTCCCCCCTCAGCATCCTGGAAGGCCCGCTCGAAAAATCCCTCAGAAAAAAGATGCGATGGATTGTTCTCTGCACGCGCATGTTACATCCTGCATGGCATGCTGGTCATGATACACATCCTCCTTCTTATCTTTCTTGTTCGTCACTGGGAACACCACGTGACTCTCCCGTTCACAGCAAAAAACGACGGACTTTGGCCTGCGGTGCTGAGTGCCTCACTGCAAGCATTTTATACCGTACGCATCTATGGTTATGTTGTCTTCATGATACACCAATTACAAGACTTGATCTAGATCTACACAGCTATTCTCCTCTTCCTTACCCAACGGCTTGCGATTTCGAGAACACTCGCCCGCCGTCAGAAACTAACTGCCATTCACGATATCTCTGGTGCATGGGCGGGCCTTGGGTCTGCGCTCAGTAGTGTCTGGCGACAAACGGTTATCCCCGCCTCGTGGTGGATGACTCTTGCTGTGACAACTTACCTCGCGGGCATATCTGTGCTGCATGTCACCTCTTCCACTCTCCTACAATTTCAAACATTTAATACTTCCATGGCGACTTCCGTGCCAACAACACTAGGATGGCTAGATGATTCATCATACTACTCTAGCGCGAACTGGGGATCCATCACCGCATCCCTACCAGTTGTCAGTCAATTGACTGGACTGGTGTCTGCAGGATTATCGAACACCACAATCTACGACACCCCAAAAACAGCCTCGATAGTAGGAAACGCAACTGTGAATGCAACGTCGATAACTTCGCGTTGCGGGTTGCTTCCAAACGTCACATACATTGCGACAAACAACACGGTGAATGTTCCGTTGATCGTAGATGGTGTGCATGATTCTATTATGTTGAGTGCGAACATTCCCTGTCGGTTTTTCTGGTTGCAGTGAGGTTTCATCACACTGAGAAATATCTACAGGGCCAGACCAGATATATGTGCTTCCATGGGTTGGGGGGGACATACCATATGACGATTATAACCTGGCGGTGAGCCTTCTCCGAGATAGTTTGGGTGGACTCCGGAGGCTGATTGTCAATTTTATTGTAGATGGACAATGTCTTTCTTATGGTCTCTACATTATTGGAGATTCAACCGTCAATACAAAATGAGGTCGCTGTAAACATGACTGTGGGCTATAATCGTGCGTTTGCTTGTTTGTACTGCAACCACGATGACAAAACCCTCTGCAGCTTCTGGTGGAGAATCCGTTCCATATGTCATCCACGTCTATTTTATGCAATGCTCGCTGTCAGCCAACACTACAGATGGGGTGATCGACATCCCAACAAACATTCTACTGAGTCCCATGCCCGTTTCGCAGTCCACGCAATGGGACATGGTTCAGTGGATGAATCAGAATTACACTTGGAAACAAGAGGTGCGTTAAACGACGTTCGTTTCGAGGGGTTATGAAAGTTCAATGATTTACTGTCAAATTTAGATCAGCTTCGCTTTGTCTACCTCGGCCAGCAGCCAGATTCCATTTTATACATCTTCCAAACCCATCATGCCCTCTATTGCGGACGGGTAGGCTAAAACCTTTCCTTCACTGCACTGCTGCAATTCCTCACGTACGGTTTGACTTCTAGGTATATCATGTCATTGGTAGGCTTGAATCTCACCGATCAATATGAACGATACTTGGATGATGCTCCTCCCATTGCTAATTTCACTTTGGGACCGGATAAGCTAGAACTGGCGGTTGCGAAAGTGGCTGCACAATTAATTTGGACAGGTAAGAGATCACTTTGGGTTCAACATTCTTAATCATTGCCCTGTCCTTACTCATTTTGCATCACATGCCCAGCGGGACGAATGGGCACAGCCAACGGAGGACTTCAGCCTGGCAACGGGATTGCCAATGTCAATGAGGAGTTGATTGCCCTACGCCTCAATGTCAGTTTGAACTACACAGAACCTATCTTCAATTGACTGATGACGCATGTTGTAGATCAACCTTCTTCCCGTGAGTTCGTGATGATATATAAGTGTCCCATGACCATTCATCGAAAATGGTTCTAGCTGTCTTTTGCGGCATCTGCATCAGTTATTATGTTGGGGCTGGCGCTACACATGACAAGAGCATTCGATACATCCCGCAACAGTCAGGCTGCCATCCCAAATATAGGTGTACTGCAACTGTTGTGGTTGGGTCATCGTTCGGCCTCTATCAATGAAGTCTTGGAAGATGTGGAGCATCCGACAGAGGACAATCTGCGCCGAGCAGGCATGATAGATGTTTGTCTTACGAAGACAACATCCGACGAAGAAGAGCTGGGGAGTTCAACTCATAGTCTTCCTGATGAAGTCAACCACGATCACGACGATGAGACATGATTTGGATTTGAGAATAGAGGGCTGGCGAGCTGCTGCTTATATATGTTCGTATGCTATATATTTCGTAGATCTTTCTGTGGTTCATACTACTCTGGCGCGGAGGTCCGTACTATGATTGTTTTTGTTTTTGGTGTTGTTTCTCAATTGAGGGTCGTTCTCTCAAGGTCGACTATGGCATATGGATGACGAAACCGGTGCGCCAGAGATATAAGTATCATGCAGATTGTGCTTGCTTGCTTCTTTATTCTGACCAGAAAAGAATGACTGACTAGGGACACTAATTTTGACTGAACTTTTGATTGCTCAGGGATTTGGATTACTGATATAATTTCAAGTTCTGGATAGGAATAGGGAATAGTAATTGGCTGCTGCCTAATTGACTACCTAGAACTCGAAATTAGTCGAGTCATCAATGCATCATCCCCAGTGAATACTGGACATTCGGAAATCTACTGAAACAGACGTAAATATATGCAAAGCTACTAACCTCATCCTCGGGCAGTGTCCACGTCGGTGCCGGCTCCCGCATCAGTATCTCCTCCTTGAGCGTTGTCTCCGCGAGTGGTGTCGCCATCACCGTTGGCACGGGAGGCGTCACCGTCAGCACTGCCATCGACACCACTCCCTGCGCCGTCGTCGGGGAGGGCAGCGTCTGCGCTTGCACTGGGCGTTGAGGCTGATGCTGCGCCTGCTTTGTTTCCATTCTTGGCTTTTGCTTTGCGGCGTTCTGTGTGAGGTGTTAGTGATGAGGTGAAGAAGGTATTATTGCGAGTAGTGTAAGGTAGATGTGCGTAGTATACAGGACGAACGCAAGGAAAGGAAGAAGGACAGGAGGTTGGATAGATAAGGAGGAAAGAAGGACGCACCTCAAGCAACAACTTTCTTCTCCCACTCCTCATGCGCCTTTAAAAACTAAGCCCCGCAAGCTGTTGAGGCAACTCGTCCCATCTATCCATCAGGATCTTGAGGTGGTCTGTGAGTTTCTGTGCGTCAATGCTATGCAGTGAGCGTCAGCGTCAGCGTGTTACGACGAACGAACGTATGGTCACGGTAAAGCAGCTATAAGGAAAGAGCACCGGTGCTTAAGATTAAAATAGTCTTCATCGTATTCGCCGAGGTTCACAGCTTTGAGAGCGATGTCTGCGAGTATGAAGGGTGGGAGATTGCCCTTGACGTCCCATTATGACAACGTCAGACCTTAAGCGAGTGTATGTGGAGGCACGCACCTTTGGATATGGTAGCTTTGAGGTCTTCGATAGCTAACTGAAGTTCAGGATGAAAGTCACGCTGATGCGAGTGAGCACAAGGTATGATGTAGATTAAGAGGACATATGATATCGACCTAATATCATGCCCGGCATACGCGAGACATAGATCAATCATGAAGCTTTGAAGGCCGAACTGGGAACGCGAGCGAATAGCCTCAAAGGCTTCCTGAACGAAGGAAAAAGCATCAAGGCAGTTCTCAAGTACATCGCTCGCACGGAAACACATTCGGAGACGTCAGCCCCCAAAGAAGTGACCCCCAACAGATGCGCTAAGTACTTAGCCATTTACTCCCTCCAATCGCCTAAAGACGGCATTGAATGTCCTCGCTGGACCAGGATCACAGAATACCCACGCCGCAATGAATATAGAGTACCATAGATTACAACACCGCATGTACTGTCTAACATAGGGCCTCGCCCCCACGGACAATAAACAGGGATCCCCCCAAAAAAAAGATATTGACAACTTTCTTCTTCTTCCCATTGTCCTCTGCGTTTTACCGTTTCCGGATTCACAGCATTACAATCGACAAAAGTGCGTGGAAAGGGAGCGGAATTGGACACCGCAATGACTCCGCGGATCTTCTGTGCAAAAGCAAATGCTTCTCCTGGAGCACGATGCTCAGTATCCACTGAGATTTTGATACTAGGGTTTCGAGGGGGACGTTCGTCATTCCTGCGTCGAGGGCGCGTTGGTGGGCAGAGGAGGAGCGGCCGTCGAGGTTGGTGTAGACTGTGCAGCCGGCGCTAACGAGGCGTTTCGCTATTGTGGAGTCCATTGCTCCTGCTGAGACGACTGCGATGGTTGACATTGTGCGTGTTGGTGGGATCGTGTTGGTGGGGTTGTGCTTATTTATGGGTTCGTATGTCATTCAGTTGTTGGAATTTCCAGCATGAAGGTATGTGAATTAGATGTTTTTAACGTCTATGTTGACGACCTACAGACAGCTGCACATAGAATTGCTTCAATCTCACAATCAACTTGTATTTGTAGCACTCGCCTCCTTCTTGCGACTGATCTGGGACGATATTTGTATTTATAATACCAATCGATTTAAATATTATGACTCGAAAAAAGCGAGTGGCCCTTCGCGTTATTTTATAATTTTTTGTTGTTGTGCTCAGTAGTCTTGATCTCATTGTTGCGCCCTCGCTGCCTTGACTGCCTTAGACCTTGATGATTTTTCCAAGTAGATTGAGGTACAAAAGGCACTCGGTGATTTCCTGATGCTAAGTTGCTAACCACGAACTGATGCTATCACTCAGAGCTATGCAAGCAATTGATGTATATGTATCACATTTTCGCTACATTAGTAGCTATCATTATCACCACCCTCGGGTTCATTATTAGCATTTCGATACCATCTTGATGACACAGGTCTGACAGGCCGCATCAGCACCACTACACACTCGAAAGTTGACTACTGGAGACCAGGTCCACCTTACTACCTGTCCATCTGCACTCACCTGCGTCGCTGATATTTCAATAGTATGCCATTAGGTCCCTCGGCTACGAATGGCGCTGTCCAGCCTTGGTTTGGTATGTCGTCATGTTGGTTGATTGTCTGCAGGTGCGTGCTGACAACCATATTCCCCCTCAGCATCCTGGAAGGCCCGCTCGAGGAATCCCTCAGAAAACACATGCGATAGATTGTTCTCTGCACGCGCATGTTACATCATGCATGGCGTGCTGGTCACGATACACGTCCTCCTTCTTATCTTCCGTGTCCGACACTGGGAACACCGCGTGACTCTCCCGTTCACAGCAAAAAATGACGGACTTTGGCCTGCGGTGCTGAGTGCCTCACTGCAAGCATTTTATACCGTACGTCTTCATCGTTATCATGATACCACCAAATACAGGACTTCGTCCAGATCTACACGGCCATTCTACTCTTCCTCACCCAACGGCTTGCGATTTCGAGAACACTCGCCCGCCGTCGGAAACTGACTGCCATTCACGACATCTCTGGCGCATGGGCAGGCCTCGGCTCTGCACTCAGTAGTGTCTGGCGACAAACGATTATCCCCGCCTCGTGGTGGACGACTCTTGCTGTGACAGCCTACCTTGCGAGCATATCTGTGCTACATGTCACCTCTTCCACTCTCCTACAATTTCAAACATTCAATACAACTATGGTTACTTCCGTGCCAACAACACTGGGATGGCTAGATAATGAATCATACAAGTCTAGGGCAAACTGGGGATCCATCGCTGCATCCTTACCGGTCATCAATCAATTACCTGGACTGGTGACTGCAGGATTATCTAACAACACAGTCTATGACATGTCTCAAACAGCCTACATAGTAGGAAACGCAACTGTGAATGCAACGACGATAACCTCGCGTTGCGGATTGCTTCCAAACGTTACATACCTTACAAATTACAGCATGGAGTACACCACCGCGTATGTTCCATTGATCGTGGATGGTGTACGCTATTCTATCAAGCTGAAAGCGAACACTCCCTGTCGGTCGTTCTGGTTGCGGTGGGTTTTATCATGCTAAGAAATGTATACAGGGTCAGACCAGATAGATGTACTTCAATGGGCGGAGACAGATCTACCATCTGACAATATTAGCCTGTTGGTAAGCGTTCTCCGAGATAGACTTTTGGAAGCTAATCAACAGTTCTACTCTAGACTGATGGTGTCTTTCTTATGGTCTCTACATTATTGGAGATTCAGCCTTCAGTACAGAAGGAGGTCGCTGTAAACATGACTTGGGACTATTATTGTGCGTTTACCTGTTTGTACTGCAACCACGATGACAAAACCCTCTGCAGCTCTCAGTTTTGAATCCATTCCATCTGTCGTCCCTGTCTATTTTATTCGATGCTCGCTGTCAGCCAACACTACAGATGGGGTGATCGATATCCAAACGAACAGTCTACTGAGTCCCACGCCCATTTCGCAGCCATCCACGCAATGGGACATGTTTCAGTGGACAAATCAGAATTACACTTGGAAAGAAAAAGTGCGTCAAACGGCGTTCGTTTATAGGGGTTATGAAAGTTCAATGGTTTACTGTCAAATTTAGATCAGCAACGCTTTGTCTAACCCGGCCGGCAGCGGGTTTGAATTTATTGATGCATCTTCACAAAGCGTCGAACCCTCTATTGCGGACGAGTAGGCTAAAACCTTTCCTTGGCTGCACTGCTGTAATTCCTCATGTACGATTTGACTTCTAGGTATGTCATGTCATTGGTAGGCTTGAATCTCGCCGATCAGTTCTCACACTACTCGATTGTGACTCCTCCTCCCATTTCTAATTTCAGCTTTGAGACCGGATAAGCTGGAACTGGCTGTTGCGAAAGCAGCTGCACAATTAATTTGGACAGGTAAGAGATCACTTTGGGTTCGACTTTCTGAATTATCAATATGCCCTGTTCTTACTCATTTTGCGTCACATGCTCAGCGGGACGAATCGGCACATCCAATGGCGGACTTCAGCCTGGCAACGGGATGGCCAATATCAATGAAGAGTTGATTGCCCTACGCCTCAATGTCAGTTTGAATCATATAGAACCTACCTTCAATTGACTGATGATGACACATGTTGTAGATCAACCTTCTTCCCGTGAGTTCGTGATGGCATCTAAGTATCCCATGACAATTCATCGAAAATGATTCTAGCTGTCTTTTGCAGCATCTGCATCAGTGATCATGTTGGGACTGGCGCTACACATGACAAGAGCATTCGATGCATCACAAGACAGTCAGACAGTCATCCTGAATACAGGCGTACTGCAACTGTTGTGGTTGGGTCACCATTCAGCCTCTATCAATGAAGTCCTGGAAGATGTGAAGCATCCGACAGAAGACAATCTGCGCCGAGCAGGCATGATAGATATTTGTCTTACGAAGACAATATCTGATGAAGAAGAGCTGGGGAGTTCAACTCATAGTCTTTCTGATGATGTGAACAACGATCATGATGATGAGATGTGATTAGGATTTGAGAATGGAGGGCTGGCGAGCTGCTGCTTATGTATGTTCGTATGCTATATATTTCGTAGATCTTTCCATGGTTCATACTGCTCTGGCATCAGGAAAACCCTCCCCAGACAAATTTGCCTTAAGATGTAACATTAGAACTAATCCTGTGTTATTATGTCTAAATTTTACAAATTCAAGTTTTAGCAAGTTCAGTTCGGTTTTTTTACCCCCTAATAAAAACACAAGAATTAGCAACGATTTCTAGTAATTCAAACACATTATCATAACTTGTAGAATTGATTGTTTGATCTTAGACGAGGGTTCCAACCGAATCAGACAGAATAAGATAACAAGAACAAAATTAAATTTGATTAAGAGTGGGTATATGGGCAGTAGGCTAATTTAAATAACAGTGCACACTATGACCAACCGGGAGACTATGTATCAGCTTCACAATTCCGTATTGTACACCATGAAAACAAGTGGGGAATGATTCAGTCTTCTTCCATATTGTCGAGGTCAAGTAACTCGAATGCTTCAAGCTCAGCAGCATGGCCACTGGCAGCGGCGCCGCTGTATTGCAACTTCCTGCAAGCAGAGTGAGCATCAAGGGAATACTACCTAAGTGGAACTCACTGTGCAGCCTCATAGATGTCAGCCATCATACAGTGGAATTTTGCAGGTGCGTCCTTCTTCAGTTTTTCCAGGAACCTGACATGGTAGTTGTATGTCTCACTGAATAAATTTCCTGTAAAGTTGAATTTTGATGGTGAACCTTGCGACTTCCACAGAAGGGCTGCATACACCTTTGCAACGAGTTAAATGGCACATCCGTACAATGACAACAAGCACATTACTGCAGTGGCAACCAATGCCAGCAAAGGGATAGGGACTTCGGGGGGCTGGCCTTTGTTGTTGGCGATTTCAATGAAGTGTTCCACAAACTTGATGGCAACAGACCTCGAGCTATGAAAGAGCTGCTGATATATTAAGAAAATTAAGAGTTCACCCTGGTAGGGCTTCTTTCCAATGGGCGAAGCCTTGTTATTGATCTGTATAATTTCAACAATGTCAGTAGTACAGACAAGTGGAGAGATCTCACATCAAACTTCAAGGCATATATATATGCAAGCTTATCCAATAGCCTTCTCGCTGCAGCTTTCCCAGTGTCGGTGTGTCCAAGGTGAAAGTAACCATTGGCATGCACACATGCGTCTTCCTTCAGCTCATGACGCAATATTGGAACACGAGCATCCACCTCACATATGGTTAGAGACTGATAAGAAAGGGTGTGAGTTGAACTCACCAAGCTACCGAGTTGTGACACATACCGTTCGTCCGATTGAAGACGTTCTTTGATTGGATGCACACCACGTTTTTCGGCAACAACTATAAATGCTTGCAGCGCGACTTGGTTCTTGTCAACCAGTTCAGGATAGCCATTGGTGAAAAAAAGGTGGCACTTGACTTCCATGATTGCAGACTGAAGGACTTTGCGAGTCTCTAGGTTCTGATCAAGTAATTTCACCTTTCCACTTTCTGTTTGAATGAGCGAGGCAATACTCCGAGTCTTCGCGTCAGAGGTAAGTTTCCAAGTTGGTGCAGTGCCTTCATTGTCGGATTGGAATTCTGATGAGTCGCCACCAGTCGAGCGATCTTCAATGGACTCCGAAACTGCATCTTCGACATCCATATTGGCCCAGGTAGGAGTCTCTGCCGCTTGTTTGTGATCTCAGGCCTTGAACTCGGCTTTTGAAGTGCCACGTGACTCGGATTTCGATGCTACCTGCTGCTTGTTGGTGACGACCGACACAACCTTCAAAGTTTCAAACGTGAGTTCACAAGCATATGATATAGCAAAGCTGACCTCATCAAAAAGCCTCAACGCAGCCGAATCTTCATCCTCGCTGTCAGTGGCACTGCTCTCCAAGCTGTTACCATCTGAATCAGTTAGTAACTTACTGTCCCGACTCAGTTTGTCCCTGGGCAGACTCGTATCAGAGTCAGTACTCTGCTCATCTTCATCTTCAAGCAATGCCACATCTTGCATAGTGTAAGTTCGGCAGAGTTTTGCTGGTCATTGATAGTAAGGCGGCTGCGCTGCACACAATGATCATGTGAGACTTGAACTTCCTTTTTTGTCATGGCATAGGCTGACCTTCAAGTTGCTTATCAACCATCAGTGGAGCCTGCAAGATACCATCATCTGAGTTGCTCATGTCGCGCGGACGCTCTGCCAGTGCCCAACGTTTTTCCATGTAAGTACCATAAATCAGTTTCAAGTGTATCAATGGACTCAGTGTTGACGGCTTTACTTGATGCCATAGTCCTGTTTGACTTGCCAGTGGAGCTGGAGTTCCGACTTGGAGTAGGCGCCGGTGATGCATCAGTTCTCTTTTTTGGGGCAGGATGGTCTTGGGCTGATGTTGCTGTTGCATTCTTGTGTCTTGGTTTATCTTGCTTCCAAACTGAATCTCAGGTCAGTTTGATTTATTGATGGTGTTTTCGGTCGCTCACCTGCATTTTCAATAGCTTTTTTCTTGGCACCATGCACTTCTGTCAAGCCTCACAGTCAGTCACTTGCTGAGTTGCTTATACTCACTTACCTTGATCCTGCCAAGGTAAAGTCATTTTTTATTATTACTTTAATTTTGAGACTCAGAGTGTGTAGGACTCAAAAGAATAAAGGAGCATTGAGGAACCCGGGTGGATTTTTCAAAAACGAGTGTGAGTGATGGTCAAATGAAAGGGAATGGGATTAAAAATTTTACTAACACAATGTAACAGGGCAATTATGTAGCAGGTGAAGGGCGCTAAACTGTATTTTCACCGGCACTGTCTGTCCATGACTTTTGGGACACTCCCCCATCAGCATCGTCATCCACAGGTATCATCATCCCCAGGCAACCCATGACTCGGATTCCCATCACCATCACCAGGCACCCAAAAACACGAGCCTGTACCAGTACCACCACCATCAAAGCACAACATAGTATGTTTTCCCTCACTTTGCTGGCTGCAGTGCTAATATTTGCTGGGTTGATTGGGCACTAACTACCCTGCAGTGCTAATATCTGCTAGGACGATTGGGTCACCGATGACGGCAATTGGACCATCATCCTTCACAACACCATCATTCCACCCGTTCTGCTCACTATGGCTGCCAAGAAACATGATCCGTGCAATGGACGTAAGTCAATTAGTTTTTGAGGGCTTCAATACTAGGTGGGTTAGTGCTTGAACTTAGTATTTATTTGGGCCATTACTTACCACACCCTTGCCCTTTTTTCATCCATCCCATCATCCCATCATCCCATCATCCCCCACTCATATTGTTTCAGCTTTGTCATCCAGAGCTTGCATCACTTCAGCTTTGTCATCTCATCCCCCACTCATATCACTTCACTGGCAGCTTCTAACTATGAATGACCCAGGTTACCGCACATGTTCAGCTTGTGGGCGTGATGATCTCACTGTAACTGGTCTCAGCCAGCATATCGCAAAGAGTCGTGACCCACATTGTCACACACTCTACAGCCAGTCATGATCAAGAACAAACAACAAAGCCAACTCGGTAGGCAACACTGAAGCCGAGCTTGCCTTGGATGAGGGAGACTACAATGGAATTTACAATGAGGACGAGTTTGAGAGGCCTGCCAGTGCTGCGAGTGAGTACACAGCTGATAGTGATGAGGAAGATTTTGATGAGCATCTGCTCTTCAAACCTGAATGGGAGGCTGCACCATTGCAACCTCAGGCTGATGAAGACAACAACTTGGACCTACTGGATGAAGATGATGAGTTGGAGGATATTCAACAGAACACTCATCAAGACGTTGAGGCTTGTGCACCAGGCCACTCTGGATTCATTAGGGTGCCCTATCCTGATCCATGCGCTGGCCGAAGTATGTCGCATGGTTCAGTTGACCATGGTGCCAATATGGCATATGGGGCGCATCTTGCCAATGACAAGAACCCATACCATCCTTTCAATTCCCAGATCGAATGGGAGGTTGCGAGATGGGCGAAACTTCGCAGAGCAACATTGACAGCATTTTTGGACCTGCTCTCGATTGATGGAGTAAGTTTCTTTTGCCGCTTCACAAGTATCACTCATTAATAGCTAATACTCCTAGGTTAGTGAACATTTAGGGTTGTCATTCAAGAACACCAATGAACTGAACAAGATCATCGACTATGAACTTCCAACTGGACACCCCAAATTCAAATGGGAGCAGGTTGTTGTTGTGGGAGAATCATTCGATGTGTATTACCACGACATCCTCAAATGCATCAAGTCGCTGTATGGCGATCCTGACTTTGCAAGATACCTTACATTTGCTCCTGAGTGCCACTACACTGACGAAGATCAGACTGTGCATCTGTTTCATGACATGTATACCGGAAAGTGGTGGTGGAACACGCAGGTAAGCACTCGATGTGACATCAATTGGACTTTGTAACTTATAATGTCTGGCTAGAAAAAACTTGATCAGCATTGTCCGGGTGGGACCATCATTCCAATTATCATCTCAACAGACAAAACGCAAATCACTATGTTTTGCAACAAGTCTGCATACCCAGTGTATCTCACCATTGGTAATATCCCAAAGGAAATTCGCCACAAACCTTCGCGTGGTGGCCACATCCTACTCACCTATCTACCAACTACTCGTCTCGAACAAATCACCAATAAGGCTTCATGCCGTCGGTCTCTCGCAAACCTATATCATGCTTGCCTGAGTCGTGTGCTTGCACCATTGCAACATGCTGGATTAGAGGGCATCAACATGTGCAGTGGAGACGGTGCTCTTCACCGCTGCCACCCTTTATTCGCAAGTTTTGTCGGGGATTATCCAGAGCAACTTCTCACAACAGGAATCAAGTTTGGTGACTGCCCGAAATGTGATGTTGAGAAGGATGACATGGAAAGCAATATGGTACCACTCCACCTATGAAAAATAGGTGAGGTGCTGGATGCACTCGTGGTGCTTGATCAAGGCAATCTTGCCTTTGTTCACGCATGTGCCACAGTAGGAATCAAACCTGTGATACATCCTTTCTAGGAGAAACTCCCGTTCACGAACATATTTCAGAGTGTCACGCCTGATGTATTGCATCAGCTATATCAGGGCTTGGTGAAACACCTTTTGGCATGGTTAGAGGCCACTTGTGGAGCCACGGAAGTTGATGCTTATTGTCGACAGCTTCCTCCCAACCATCACATTCAATTATTCACCAAGGGTATCACCACCTTATCGCGTGTAAGTGGCACTGAACATGCGCAAATATGCCGCTTCCTTCTCGGCATCATTATCGACATCCGTCTGCCCAACAATCTCAATGCAGGTTGTCTTCTATGATCTGTACGGGGGCTACTTGACTTTGTGTACCTTGCGCAATACCCTTGCCATACCACCGAGACCCTTCAGTTACAGTGGCTCAAAAAAGTGTCCGAATGTTTGTGCATTTTTGAGTAATTGGATCATAGCAAGCCAGCACCTAAATATAACATATGGGTATATGGACATGTCTGAAGGCCCTACATCATAGCTTGAATCTGAGCTATATAGCGTGGGAACACAACCTTATATGGGCAAGATATGGTAATTCTATTCTTATGACTCATTTGGACACTTTTTTGACTTTATGATAAACCAGTCTTGTTATATAATTCTAGTACTTTATGTTACCCTTCTTGGCTTTAATAAGTGCTGTAACCCTTTGAGGCATAATTTCCATCAATTTCTGACACTCCTCTATGGTAACTTCTTCCCATTCTACTGCAACTCTCTCCCACAGTTCAAATCACCCCTTTGGAGGATCTTGATAGGCAGCAAGTAGTCTTTTGAGTGATTCACAGTGATATTCAATGGGATTGAGGTCTGGAGACTGTGCTGGCCATAATAAACATTGATGTCATGGTCTTCAAACCATTTTGTGGCCAGCTTTGAGGTATGCTTGGGGTCATTATCTTGTTGGAAGATAATGTCTTCTTCATCAACTCCTGACTCCTGCATGCTTCTGAATAGACACTCCTCTATGATAAAGATGTATTGCTCTGCATTGATCCTTCCCTCCACCTCACAGAGAATATCACACCATTCCACCCCATACAGCCCAAAACCATCATACTTCCTCCTCTAAACTTCAGTATACCCTTGACTTCTCTTTCTCCTAGTGGTTCTCCTGCCTTTTTATATACATATTCCTGGCCATCTGACCACATTTTATTTATTTTTTGTTTCATCTGACCAAATAATCTTCTTCTAGTCTTCCATAGTCCAATATTGGTGTTGCAAAGCAAAGGCCAGTCTTCTCTTCCTATGAGCTGCTGAGAGAGGAGGTTTTTTCTTCTTGGTTACAGCCTTAAGATTGGCTGCCTTGAGGGTGTTTCTGATTGTTTGGGTAGAGGGAGGAGTAGGAATAATGAAATTGATGAACTTGGTGACATGCACAGCATTTGAAGCCTTCCCAGACAGAAATTGATGAACAACAGCTTTGTTGTTCTGTGGGTAAGCTTGGGAGGACATCCCATTTTAGCATTTTCCTTATCTGGTATGTTCTGCTTTACAACTGTAGCAATAGTAGACTTGCAAAGACTAGTTTTGGAAGCAATTTTCCTGCATATAGACCAGAGGTACAGAGAACAAGGATATTATCCTTTTGAGCAGAGGAGATGGGCTTGATGATGATTATATTAAATTTCATGATCTTATGTGGGTTGATATATTCAGATAATATTAAAATCAGACCATATTATTATTATGGTACCACTTTCATTAATAATATTACATATGAATGGTCTCATTTTGTGACTTTAACATAAAGTCAAAAAAGTGTCTGAATGAGTCATAAGAATAGAATTACCATATCTTGCCCATATAAGGTTGTGTTCCCACGCTATATAGCTCAGATTCAAGCTATGATGTAGGGCCTTCAGACATGTCCCTATACCCATATGTTATATTTAGGTGCTGGCTTGCTATGATCCAATTACTCAAAAATGCACAAACATTTGGACACTTTTTTGAGCCACTGTACTGGACGAGGCACTAGACCTTTTTCATGAAAACAAGCTCATTTTTGTTGACCTCGGCATTCGAAACAACTTTAACCTACCGAAGTTGCATGCTGCTCGTCATTATCCTCTGATGATCATGCTGTTTGGCTCAACTGATAATTATAACACGGAGTACACAGAACGGCTCCACATCAATTTGGCGAAAGATGCCTACTGCGCTACAAATCACAAGGACAAGTTTGCCCAAATGACGCGCTGGCTCAAACAAAAGGAGAAGATTCTGCGACACCAAAAATATGTTACTTGGTGACTCGCTGGTGGCCATGAGTCTGATCCTTACCATTCACACCCACCAGATATGACATTCGGCCGTGAACAGGTCATGACAAAACACCCCAGCGCGAAGTCTGTCAGCCTCGAAAAGCTGACTACGGATTATGGGACTACTCATTTTCAAGATGCCCTTGCACACTATATTGCTCAGCAGAGTCAAGGAAATGATCCCGCACCACTCCATGGTCACGCACTCGATGTACTGGCACATGACATCCATTTTCCGTTCCATCGACTGCCTGTCTTTCATAAGGTCAAGTGGTGCTTGGTTGATGCCCACGGCCATGGCAATGCACGCATTACTTTGGACAGTGTCTATGCAAAACCACAATGCAAGTTCGGCTCTCGTCTCATTGCTCGCCAGTCCGATACAGCTCTAGTGAGGCTGGGTGCGAATTCAAAGGATCTTCGAGGTGTGTAAACTGTCAGTCAGTGTTACTATGTAATACTTACTTTGTACTGATCATAGAATTCCATGTCGGTCAAGTTCGAGTCATTTTCACCTTACCACCAAAGTCCATCCCACTGCTCTTCCCACCAACAATCCATCTTCCTACTCACCTTGCATATGTTGAGTGGTTCACACTGTTTTCGCCAGCTCCAGACCACAATAGCGGACTATATAAAGTCTCATGTTCACTGCGTGGTGGTGACACCATGGCTAGTATTGTGTCAATTGCTGACATTGAGCGCAGTGTTCATCTTATACCGAGGTTTGGTGTTATGGCCCAACGAGAGTGGACAAGTGATACAGTACTCGAGAACTGTGACTCCTCCTGGTTGAACTCGTACATAGATAGATATACTTTTTCAATGTTCAGATAATGCTCAATAACTCTTACTATGTTAGAAAAAAACTTGTCTAACATTATCATCTTTAGCTACTTTCTTCATAAAAAGCTGTGATTGTGCTAATGTTATGAATTTTTGAGAATTCTCCCTAATTTGCCTTGGGAGGGTTTTCCTGATGGGTGTGGAGCCCTGTATTATGATTGTTGTTGTTTTTAGTGTCATTTCTCAATTGAGATGTGGAGTCGTTCTCTCAGGTCAACTATGAAATATGGAGGACGAAACAGGTGCGCCACAGATATAAGTATCATACGGATTGTGCTTGCTTGCTTCTTTATTCTGACTAGAAAAGAATGACTGACTAGGGACACTAATTATAACCAAATTTTGATTGCTTGGGACATACTGATATAATTTCAAGTTCTGGATACATCAGTAAACCACAATTTCTCCAGACTTTGGCTTTCCTCACAAATCCTCACAGTGTGACAGACCTCACAGCATCCCAGCATCCCAGACCCACAGTGTTGCCAATGTTCAGACACCGCACATAACAAAGGTACTGATCTTACTAAGCAATATGAGAACCTTGATAATGGATTGGGTGCATTGTGAGGCATAATTCACAGATAGCATGACCTTGGGGAAGTGCATTGATTATATACATTGACATATATGATGAAAAAGGACTCACCTGATAGACCTGATTTAGGCCATTCATATGTGGTATCCACATTGACAAGGATGGTGTCCCATCAACCTTTTGGCCACCCAGGGCCAGGAGAGGCATAGATAGTTTGAGCCAGCAACACAATGTTGGGATCATGGAAAGATGTGTGCTGGAGGTGAACTGTGTCCCATAATTGAATGTGGTCAAATGGAAGGATTGGTAGATGATTGATCAATGGTCTCTGTCTTGGACCCCCCACCCCATGAACTATTTGCAGTGATAAATGTTTAATGAGGAATACTGGAATTGTGTCTCACAGTAGCCATGTGCCTGGCTTTGCTGAAATAATTGGTCACAACACAAGTGTGGTTCATCTCCTTAAGGAGTGCCATTCACAGATTGTGTGTTTCCTGTTCATCTCCATCATCCAGGTCATCCTCCTCAAGAACATCTTGGGCCCTAAAATCAGGATCATAGGATGCAGTATGGTTCTTGAGTGATATGATGATTGTGAAACACCATAACTTCTCCTCCCAATCAAGATTGTAACAGATCTACATGTCATAATCATTATTATTCATTTGCCATGCAGGTTCCTTGATTTTGGAAATGTGTGCATGCTCAGTAGTGTCTGCAGACTACTGTATGAGGGTGTCAACTTTGCATGTGCTGGAAGTGACACTCTGTAGGAGCTCAAGCTTAGGAATATCCCATTTTTCAATAGGCCTCTTTGTGCCCATCCATGCACCTAAAATCAAGATAACATCTTTGTGTTCGTGAAAGGTCAACAAAGATCAGTCAATATACACTAAGAGATTGTTATTGGGTGCAGAACACTGTGCTAGGTAACAAAGATCCATGAGTGCACAGATTGCAATTGTTACAACCATGCACGCCAAAGGTGCACAGGAGTAGGATGGACCAAGAAGGGCTTGGCTTCAGCTCATGTGCTGTGCCCCTTGCCTGAGTACATGCCCTTGATTTCAGATGGACTAGAATGGAAGTCTGGTGTGTTCCAGAACAAGTCCAGGTTGAATGGCAGACTTGTCCAGTGGACATCTGGAGTTGGGATAGTAAAGGAGAAACTGGAGTCGAGACTACCATTGGTCGAGTCTCAAGTCAAAACAGAGGTATAAGCTGAGAATAGGGGTATGGCTACTTCCAGACAAAGTCCAGAGTAGAAGAGGAATGAGGGTAGACTACTTGGAGGTAGAGGTGGAGATGCAGTTTCTGGGACATATATAAGTCTGGGAACTCGGAGGGGGTGACTAAGATTATTCAACCAGAGGTAATAACTGTGGGTAGTAAGAGTCCTATCTGATACAGAGTCTGGAATAGGCAGCATAACAGAGGTGGGTCACCCTATGGGTAGACAGAGAGAAAATCCCAAGGAAAGTTTTCCTTAAGACTTCAGAGTAAGGGTGGACATGGGAATCCAGCCCAGTAGAGAGCAGAAGAAAATAAAACCCATAGGGTACAATAATATTTGAACTGAGGATCTACTAAGTTTTACAGGGGGCTTATATAATATAAGTAAGTAGTGTCAGGATGAGTAAGGAAAAGACCAGAGCTAGGAGCAGAGTATATGGAGGAGTGGAAAGGCTATGTATATGACATATGGCAAGTTAGATAATTAGATGGAACAGAACAATCACAATGAACTCGGATATGAACAGGGAATGGATCAGATGAATAAGACAGAATATACATAACCGGTAACTGGAGAGATAGGGGTTTTCTATATTTAGAAGTGGGTGGACCTTGTAACCTGGGGCAGGGAAAACTAAAGTGAAGATGACCGGAAGTGGAGGCACAGCCTGAGTGTAATTGTACAGGAATACTGAAGGGAGAGGTGGAAATGGTAATGACTGTAAGATAGGAGTTGCAGAGGCAGATGATGCATGCAATAGGTGGAGACTTGTATAGCTGGCGGAGTACAGAGATTAGATTTGTCAATAGAGATGGAGCAGATGGAGATTAGATTATCTATATGACTGGATAAATGGAGATGGGTAAGGCGGAGTACAGAGGTATTGAGGGGTAAAGGGGAGTGATATAATATCCCATTGGTTCTGGTGGAAGCAGTACCGGTCTACAGGAGAATCTGGAGATTTGAAAGATTAGGATAGGGGCAGATTAGATGGGAACTGAATACTGATTAGAGGGTTAGGGTTGAGAGAAGCACTAACCTGTGCACAGAATATGACAGAGCTCCAACAACCATGATACATCACTGAAGATCATGATTGTAAAATTCTTTGTACCAATGGTGCAATGATTCTGGTGTCAGAAAGATGGAGGGATCTGCAAGCAGCCAATCCATCCAGAATGGTGTATACATGCCATTCAGCTGTGAGTCAGCACATATTCCCTTGTGGCCGGGCGTCCATCAAACCGTCAGTTTGCGGTCATCATGTGCTGGGATAAGTCTGCATAGATTATCATGGAACTTGTCCATGAGATAATGTCTTGGTTTGGAGACGAATGCGTTGGTGGCTAGGATGGCTGCCTGATTGTCGACGCCCAGGGACATGGTACCTTCCCCTCCCGCTTCTCTCAATATCTCCACTGCCAATATCATTCCTACCAGCTCTCCCTCATAGACCGTATGTTCTCGGTCACTTCCTAAATGGAATCTTCTCTCCTTTGTCATCTTGCCATTCTTCATCAAAACTGCCGCTCCTCCGACTCCTCCATCTATGGCGGAGCCATCTGAATACACTTGTAAGTCTTTGTCTGCCTCTGCATCTCGTCTTGCTGCTGTTATCATATCTCCAGCCGTTTCTGTGATAACGTCAGGGGACCATTTGGGGTAATGGTGAGTTGGGTCTATGGTCTCGATGGTGTGCGGATTGAGGTGGAATTCATTGAGGAGGCGGTGTAATGGTGATGGGTGTCTCTTACAGCTGTCATAATTCCTTCTGGTACATGAGTTGTACACTGCGTGGATTCCCTTGTGAAGGGGGTGGGTCTTATCTAGTGTCACCATACGTAAGGTAGCTCTATGGCACACTTTGCGCAATAACTGTTGGAAAGGAAGGATGTTAGTGTGTGTGTCAAGGACATCAGTAGCGGTGGTTCTCATCCCGCCCATGATCATAGTTGTTGCCATTCTCTGAACTCTTTCCATTTTTGAGGCGAAGCCTCGTGCTCCTTGACCTGCGTTTTTCTGTCCTCTTCCTTTCACAATTAGTCCTGAGCACCAGACATCGGCGGCATAGAGCATTTTAGGGATTACTACACCTTCATATAGTTTCTTCAATAGTCTGCCATGAACTCCCTTTGCTGCCTGTGTCATTCGCTGGCATGCCATTGTGTAGCGTGTTCCCTTCACTAGTGCGTATGTGGTGTGTTCCTTGAAATTGAGTTCGTCGTTGACAATGACGCCTAAAAACTTGTGTGATCTGGATGGTTTGATGATGTGGTTTTGTATTGTGATTGAATGGCAAGGGGCTGGGAGGGTCTTGTTCCTGCGGTTGGGGTTGACAATTCATCTTTGCGATACACAAAGTAGAGCCGTTTTGTCTAGTTCGAAGTCAGCATTATGTTCTCTACTCCAATCTAGAGCGCCCCCTTGTTTTTCCATCATGTTCTTGAGTTTCCTGTTTGCTTCTACATAACTCGTGCCTCGTGCTGCTAGTGCAATATCATCTATAAATCCCAGGCTTAATTCTCCTCATCGCGGGTCAGTGTTAGCTACTCGTAGTACAGGAGAGTTGTAGAATAAGAATCCTATTACCAATAAGGGGCATCCTTGGTCGACCCCGTTTGATACATTGAAAAGGTCCAATCTGTAGTCGTCGAAGTGCAGGGTCGTCTTTCTGTTGCTGAGTCGTTTACTATACCAGTTGATGTATTCTGTCAGAATTCCAGCTTGTCTCATGTTGTGTAGCATACGATTGACCACCACGCTAGGGAATGCGGCTTTGACATCTAGGAATAATATCGAGACGAAAGGCTTGGCTGAGGCCCACGCGTCTGTTGCAAATTTCATTAGTAGGTGTAGGGAGTCCACTGTCAATTTTCCTGGGCGTCCGCCAAAGTGCGTTGGAGGGAGGAGATTATGGTGCTCCGCTATGTACACTAGATTGTTAGCTACACAGGAGGAAAGTATTTTACCCATGGTGTCAAGTAAGGTGATTGGTTGGTATGCTTTCGGTAAGCTGTAATCCGGTCTTCCTGATTTTTGAAGCACTACTGTAGACGAAAGTTTCCAGTCTTCAGGGTAGTGCTCGAGTGCGAATGTTGCACGGAAAATGGGTCCCATGTATGGCACTAGGAGGTCAGAGCAATTCTTATATACACAGTTGCATATACCATTGGGTCCTGGAGCTTTGTATGGGGAGAGTTTGTCTATAGCATGGGAGATTTGACTGTTAGTAATTGGTGCGAACTCGCAGATAGGAGGGTTGTAGACAAAGTTGGGCTCAACGTGTTCATTTTCGGGTGGTTGTCGAAAGAATACATCATAGAGAAGTTCGCTTTTTCTCACATTGTCCTGTGTGGAGTTTGTTCCATTAGGGTCCTTCGGGTCTTTCAGTGTCTTGATTCTGGTGGAAATCCCAGATGTTGGAGGGCGTGATGGCCTTGAGCCACTCTTCCCAGTGCTCTTTCTTGGCCTTCTTGATGTTTTCCGAGAAGCAATTGTGGGCAAGGTGGTGTAGGAAACAATCTGGCTACAGCCCTGCAGAGCATCATTTCCCCATGCTAGTCAATACCTACACTCACAGTCCAAAGTCATTCTGAAGAGTCGCGAACAGTTCCGGATAGTTGCGGTCAGTTATGCACCTTCGCGCGTCGTTGCGGTGGCTCCGCATACTGGGTTATGATCCGCATCCCTCCACATAACCTGTACTGGTCCCTCGCATCGTCCTCCCATGTCCTGTCCACGTCCATCCAACCCCACTGGTGCATTAGTAGTCCTTACCTGTTGTCTATTGATCGTTTGCAGGCTGTTTTACATACTTTTCCCATGCATGAGGCTAGCTTAGCGCTATTACATCTTATATCACTCCGGACTTGCTTGTACATATGTGATCGCCTGCATAGTCCCTGGATTCATACGGACTCACATAAATACTGGCCCAGGACTCATAACTACTCACTTTTCTACATTCCCTTCCCTTGAGTTGGTGTTGCAGGAGTCACTAGCTTAGTCTACCTCATTCTTTGTTCTTGTGCAATCGATTGCAGTTCTCCCTATCTTGCGCTTGACCTCTACACTCTTTTGAGCATTCGACCCTTGCTAGTTATACCTAGAAACCTCGTCGCATAAAAGTTCTGGAACAGATCCCGGTAAAACTTCGCATCACGTCCCTTATACCTGGTACCCTTACCCGTCATACCCGTCACCCGTTACCTGGTACTTGGACTCGTATACTTGGTTCCCTTCTAGTTATATCCGCGCTCTCTTACTCCGCGTCCGCACCGCACTCGCCTCGCAATGCATCCGCATACCCGCATCTTGTATCTTCGCCGCATAGCTTGCGGAGTCCGTCGCATAGATCATAATACCCAGCCGCACTTGTCCCTTTGCTCTTACTTGAGGAACTGCTCTCAGAGCTATCCCTTTGGGTCGACTACTACTCTCGCACCTAACAGGATTGACACGCTATCACTATAGTGTGCTTCTACGATTTCTCCCACAGCGGAACTCTTTGTGAATCGGGTCCTGTCTTCAAGCTAGAAGATGTCTAGCTTTCTTGCCGAGTTTGTGTACTTGCTTTCGTTCAATGTCAAGATCGTTTGACCACCATCATTTTGCGTATGGTGATTGTTTTGTTTTCGGTATGTGGTCTTCTACGGTTTTGGTGATGGATTGTGTGAGGTGTGCAAAGGCCGTTTCGAACTCGTCTATAGAATGGATGTCAGCAGGAGGAGGATGTGTGTCAAGGTGAGAGGAAAGGGCTTCTTTGAAGTCGTCCCATTTGACATCTCTGAAATTCGGTCGTTGAGCGGTGATGATTCGTTCGGGCTGTAAGTCCAGGATACTAATAATGGGGAAGTGATCAGTGATAATGGGGTGCTAACTGATACTCAACAGAACATTTGGTGAACATGGTCTCGATTTCGGCGGAGCAGAAAACGTTGTCAGGGTCGGGTGTGATTCTTGGTGTTTGAGGCTTCGAGGGTTGCTATACCAGGAGGGAGAGCTTGGGTGAGGCTGTATTCTGCAAGGAGATTGATTAGTATACCTGTGGCGTCTAAGTTCGCCACGGTGAATAGATGAGCATTGCTGGTTATTTCCCACATGGGATGGTGATGGTTAAAGTCACCCATCCATATCATGTGGGCAGTTGTTTGTTCTATTTTCGCCTTTAGCGTTACTATGGGGGAGATTGCGGGAGGCAGCCTCTTCTAAGATTATGTGTCGCTCCAGGAATTGGAGTGTTCTCGAGTGATTGCAAGCATTATAGATGTTATAAATATGTACTTTTCTGAAATCTCCGTGGATCTTGATGGTGGTGATGTTGGGTGTGTTGAGCAGGATAATGTGCCAGTTATTCTTTGATAGCTTCTTGTTGACGAGCAGGATGATTTGTGACCTTTCAGGATTTGAGTGGTGATTGGTGGGGTATATTACATCCCAGAACTATCTAAGGTTTGAAGTGTTTGCGAGGCCTACGGCATTGAGGAATGGTTCTTGGATGCATGCAAGGTCATACTTTTTGGGGTTGAGATTTTGGAGCATATGCTCCCAGGTGCTAGAAGATTTTCGTAAGTTTTGTTGCCAAATTGTGAAGTCAGAGTGGAAGGGTTGTTTGTTACTGTTGTCCTGCATTATGCAAAGTCGGATGGTAAGGTGCTGCCAATGTTGATGTCTGGAGTTGAGGGGGGAAACCATAATGGAGTGGTGTTGGTGGAGGAGATCTGAGGTTTTGAGTCCAGGTGCGCGTGTGGGTCCGAGTCATTTTCATTAGTTGGCTGCAAGTTGAGCCAATTGTCCATGAGTCGTGCTTGAGAGCTGAGCCCGACTGGGATTCTGTTCGGGTTTGCATGTGGTGGTCGACGTCTTTGCTGTTTGGGTTGTGTGTTGGGTTGACGAGGCTGGGGTTGAGGTTGTGGGTGAGACTGGGGTTGTGGTATTTTTGTGAGGAGGCGTCCGTAATTGCCATGGGTGTTGGTGTCTGTTGCTGGTTGGGTCCATGCTGGTTGCCTTGGTGGTTCGATCCATTGTTCGGTGTTGTTTTCTGTCGTTTCCCATGTGAGGGGGTCTTCGGTAGGGAAGAAATGATACTTTGAGTCTTCAGTATGGTTTTTGAAGCTTTCCCACTTGCTGATGAAGGATGGGCAGTCTCTGCTCCATGAGGCGTGGCCCTGGCAATCACAGTTAGCACATTGGTAATAGTTTGGGTCATCTACTTTGCATGTTGCGGTGCGGTGATGCGCACCGCAAGTTCCGCACGTTGTCAATCTTCGTTGCCAGTCTGTTAAAACCTTCAACAAAAATAACAAACCAAACAACGCTACTGGTCAGCGGTTCCTGTGCTCAGAAGGCTGGTTCAGTAGTTGTTCAAAGGAGTGGTCTGACCCTAGTAGTACTCCAAACACTTCGAATGGTTGAAGGTTTGGGGTTGAAGTTGGAATAGATGAAGCTGCACACGGGGCAGCTAACTGGAATGAATAGGCTTGGAATAGATGAAGCAGAGAGACAAGGTTCCAGTTGAACAATGTCTAGAATGATGATGATGATGAAGACTGAAAAATGCGAAGCCTATCTGAGGCTTCAGAGGGGAATAGACATGGAATGGTGAACTGAAGAAGTTGATTGCTCTGTAGCTAAAGTACAGGGGTTTATATAGACTCGTATAGTACCTGCATACATCTGTGTATGCAAAGCAACGCTCCAGGCAATGAGTAGGGCAATGAAGAGGGCAATGAAAGGGGGAATGGAATGAATGTGCTGCGCTTCAGGGGTAATGACTGAGCAATTTCAAAAAATAGAACAAATCCTATGCAGAATGAGTCATAAGGATTAAGAATGAGTCAGAGAATGAAAAAGCGATGATAAAGCAGGGCTGTGACCATTACAAACCATGACTCATGACCTGAGTCATCATGACCAATTGCTATGCAAGCATGACAAAGTGCTGTGTGGTGATGATGCAAGAGCTGTGATGCAGCAATGACGCAGCATATGGGCAGTGGAGAATGGAATGGAGTGATGATGCTATGATGCCATGATGGTGTGATGATCCAAATGCTCTGCTGCAGAGATGTTATGTGGTTGTTGGTGCAGAATGTCGACATGCAGGGATCATGGGATATACACAGTCTGTAAGACGCTTCCCCAGCATGATAAAGGGATTGGTCATCTGCATAGGGACTTGGTTGTTTGCAATCTCTGGTGAGCGTTAGGATGGAATGGCATGGTGTCCACAGTGATCATGGAGGTGAGGTGCGAGTGGATAATGGTTTGAATGGTTCGACGAATATAAGCCGCTGAAGAGGATTGGAAATGGTAGGGTGATGAGGACAGGCTGAATAAAGACGCAGTTTTCGACATATTGGTGCAATTTGGCATGGTCTGGCTGATGCTGAGGTTGTCTGAGAGTGTAGTGGGTGAAGAAGGGAGAGCATTGGAAGCATGTGAATGGGGGAAATGTGAATCAACCATGTTGAAGGTGGGATGCCGTAAAAATGCGGGATGCCGTAATACTGTTGAAAATCACTGAAAAATCGAAAACTTAAAGGAAAGGAAGGGAAACAAATGAAAAGGTGGGTAAGGAATGATATGGGAAATGAAGATATAAATAAAAAAACCATGTTCTCACTACCAAACACGTTTGGTGCGTGACAACGGCATGCAGGCAGCTTGGGCCATTAAAAAGTATCACAGCCATCAAGTTCTTCCAGAATACATCATGCAGGAGTTTGACACTTCAAATGTTTCATGCTCAAGCTTGGCCAATTAGTTCATTTCATTGCATAGTATCTATTCAACTTTTACTAATCCTACAATCACTGTATATTCCCACTTGTACTTGCATATGCAATGGTATACTAATTTTGTCCGACTTGTCACTCAGCACACTCAGTGCTTGTTGGACGATACAATATGGACGACACGCATGGTACCAGTCCCAGAGGATTAGCCTCTGGGACTTGTTTGGTCTTTTCATTTCCTCTCTTTCCTTATCAGCATCATGTCACCTTTGAGCACCATACATTAGATGGCTTCTCCCTGCTTCTTGCTTCTTGCATATGTGATACTTAATATCTTGCTCGTACAAAGTCCTACCTCAGCGTTGTTTTCCGCATCTGCTGAGGTACGTAGTATACCAGAGTCTCTCATCTTGTTCTCTTGCTCACATGTAACCTTAGACTCTGTCTAGGTAATTAATATAAGTGTTGTTTTCCGCATCCGCTGAGACTCTGTCTAGTTCCTAGAGGTTATGAGCCCTGAGCTCTAACCAAGCTCAGAACCAAGGACAACACAGGTCACCTCATGCAAAACTCATACATGCTCCCCACTGCGGGTCAAACAGATATTTTCATTTTGCAGTTCATTATCCTACCATGGGTAAATATGACTACATCATCAGGCTAACCGGTGCAGATGAATATCCATCATGGCGACGGGCAGTCACTCTTGCATTGCAAGGAGACGGACTCTGGAACCACTGCAGTTCCGGAACTGATCCAAATGACTTCGCCAAGTTTGCCTCAATCATGCCTACACCGGCAACTGCTGGATCTCCCACCACAGCTGAGAAACAAACGATGCTAGACTGGATCAAGGAGGACGCCCAGGCTAAAGGCATCATTTGTAGGAAGTTGTCTGCAGTCATCCAGGGTCTCTTAAATGAGTCCTGGACAGCTTGAGAACAATGGAATACCCTTGCCATTCACTTTGGGCGCCTCGACGTAACATCCCAGTTCGAACTATGCGCGCAGTTATTTGCAGAAAAGCTCAAAGACCCTGACAACACACCACAATACATCAGCACATTTGAAGGTGCTAGGCACCGCTTCACAGAAATGTCTGTTGTTGTCATGGATGATGAGATGGTATTCCTCGTTCTCCATGGTCTCCCGCTCACTCCAGAGTGGGTCATCTTTAAGTGCATGACCATGAACCTTTACAGTAATCCCTCCACGTCATCCACCTCAGCTGCCCCCACAATGATGACCTTTGCCACAGTGGTAACCTCCCTCTCAGAAGAAGCCAATTGCCTTTGCGGTGAGATGGAACTAAACTGGTCCAGGGTCAGAATATGCGAACACCATGACCTTCAAACCTGTCTGAAGGGAGAATGAACCCAAAAACCGGCATATGGCTTCACAAAGTGAACCCTAAGGGGGTGAGCTGTGACAATCCTGTGTGTTCTGGGCTACCACATTCACTCACTCACGACAGGGAACACTGTTACCAGTCGGGAGGGGGAATGGAGGGACAGGGTCCTAGAGGTCGAGAGATGAGGAAACCAAAGAAGTCGGATGTTGCAGCTGCTGCCAATGGCAACAAGTCTAAGTCCACAGGAGGCCAGTGCCGTCGCTGCCAAGCACCGCAATCTGGCATGTGCCATCATCAAGGAGTTACCTTCGTCAGATTCATCCCCCAGCCCTAATGATATCGCCTGCATCACCCAACAGACACTTTCCACTATCCTCGACTCAGGCACTACCTCCAACCTCATTATGGACCGGAGTGCATTCTGGGACTATTCTGAAAGCTTGAGCGTGATGGTTAAAACAGCGAATCATGGGAAACTCTCAACATCGGGTCGTGGAACCTGTGTAGTGGACTTAACACTCAACAATCAGATATTTAGGGTAACTTTCACCGATTGCTTACACGCACCGGTGTGGGAAACAACTCCGCTGTGGGCGGATATAATGTAAGGTCAAATGCTATACCTGCTGCTTCACTTGCAAGGCAAGAACGTTCGACCCTAAAGGGGTCTGCTACTGAGATAAGTCTGATAGTTAGTATCTAAGGTCGTGGAAAGGTAAAGGAACAAGTCCGAAGGTATGTGGACCAAGTCCGGAGGTCAAAATGTCGGGTCCGAAGGTATACTACCAAGTCCGAAGCGCGGGAAAAGCGGGTCCGAAGCTTCGGGTCGTCGGGTTACGGAGAATAGCATGGGAATGGGTGTGGAAAGTGTTGGACTATGTCCGGAAACAAGGGAAAGTCAGGGAAATGAATGGCAAGGGTTTCGGGTGCGAAGCGGGTGTGGAACGGGTGATAACCAGTATATTTAGCCAGGTAACAGGTAAGGACAGGTATGTGACCAAGTAGATGGGAAGTCCCACCTACAGTAAAGTAATGTGCTTGGTCGTACTACCAGTCCTATATAACTAGCTACGTAGAAATCCGGAATATCAAAAACAGGAAAACATCGGGTCCGGAGGTATGTAAACCGACATGAGGCACTGCGGACTTGTGGGAACACAGGTAATCACGCTGCCTACTGCATCAGCCATGGGAAACAAGCTACTACGCACCAGTGGGGTTGGACGGAACGGACAGGACATAGGACGGACGGGTTTCCGAAGGTATGCGAGCGGGTCCGGTGCATCTCCGGCGGATCCGAGGCTCGGAGAGCACGGGAAAGCGTCGGGTTTGAGCGGGTTTCATCGGAGATGACTGGAGTGACTGGTCTGATGTCCGGATAACTGGGCTTTCGATGCACTCCGTGAATTAGGCCTCTGCAGGGCTGTGGACAGAATGTTCACGACACCGGGTGCCATGATCAACCTCTTATCCATTGGTCACATGCTGAAGAAGAAATGGTTGTGCATTTTCAAGCATTCTCCCGCCAGATGCCAGCTCAAATACCATGGGGAACTCTTAGGTGAAGTGCCGATGACAGGGAATCTCTTCTTCCTTGACCTCA
This sequence comes from Suillus lakei, assembly GCA_016628065.1. Classification (NCBI taxonomy): domain Eukaryota; kingdom Fungi; phylum Basidiomycota; class Agaricomycetes; order Boletales; family Suillaceae; genus Suillus; species Suillus lakei. Next base: position 140,945 of record JABBWA010000071.1, on the reverse strand, counting down.
AGTTCGTTCGGCCAGACTTGTCATCACTTTCTCATCATCCCCCTTGTGAGATGTCAGCCTTCGTTTGCTCACCTCTCTCATGGGACTTATGGCACACTCGTATGGGGCATCCCGGCGGAGACGCAGTTAAACACCTCATCAAGGCAACGACCGGTGTTAAGGTAGAATCCTCTGCACCTCTTCAGCAATGCGAGTCATGCATTATGGCAAAGCATCCTCGAAAGCCATTCCCTCCCTCTGACAGTCCTCGTGCTGCCCACATGTTGGACCTCATCCACTCAGACCTTTGTAGACCCTTCCCCATCATCACACCTCACAGAAAACTTCATTTCATAGTCTTTCTCGATGATCACACCAACTTGCTCAATCTCCAACTCTTGGCCACTAAGGACCAAGCTCTTGACGCATGGCACATCATCAAAACATGATGGGAGAATCACTTTGGGCGTAAGGTGAAGGTATTTTGGTCAGACAGTGGGGGAGAGTTCATTGGTGGGGCATTCACAAAAGCGCTTCTGGATGTGGGTATCGAACGTCAGCTGTCTGCACCATACATGCATCAACAGAACGGTAAAGCTGAACGTGCCATCCGCACAATTGAAGGCCGCCTTTTCGCATTGCTTGAGACCACTCAATTGCACTTCAATTTCTGGGGTGAAGCTGCATTGACTGTTTGTTACCTTTGGAATTGCAGCACTTCTCACATACTTCCTCCCAACATCACACCATATGAACTAGTCAATGAAAGCAAGCCAGACCTCTCACATGTTCGCGTGTTCGGCTCACGGTGCTTTGCACATATTCCCTCTGAACTCCAATCAAAGCTCAGTCCCCACTCTTGTCAGGCAGTCTTCTTAGGGTACCCAGAGGGCATGAAGGGGTATTGATTGCGCAACAAAGTCACTGGCATATTCTTTGTAGCGAGGGACATCATTTTTGACGAAAGTTCAGTCGTTCACACGGACCCTGACTCGGATGATGCCAAGGACACTTCTCTTCCACTTACTCCCACACCTGCCACAGTCACTGCTCCTTCACCATCACCTTCTGTTGTGCAGCCATCTCCACCATCACCTGTGCAACCACCTCCTACACAGCTCATCCGTTGCTCTTCACGAGCCATAGTTCGCACTCCAGCAGGCCAGGCCTGGACTGACAAGATGCACATGGCCAAACAACGTCTTCAAAGCCTATGCAACTCCCGAGCAGCACGCCTTCAGGACGATAGTGTTCCATCGAGTGAGGGGGTGATCACAGAAGTTGAGGAAGTTGAGGTGGAAGAGAACCTAGAAGAGATTGAGCCCAATTCAGATGTGCCCGAGGTATACACTAATGTGATGATTGAAGAACATGCCAACATCAGCATATGAAGCAACCACAAATGGAACCCCAGCAACGCCAGCTATGATATGAAGATACCACCTGCCACATATGACAAAGCTGTGCTATGCCCTGACCGCAACAACTGGCTTGCAGCCATGAAGAAGGAGCTCAACATCATGGATGAGATGCACATCTACAAACTAGCTCCCCTTCCAACCGGTCGCAAAGTCATCGGCAACCGATGGGTCTTAGAGTTCAAAGAGGACAATAAAGGTGGCTCATCTTATAAGGCACATCTTGTCACACAAGGGTTCTCACAAATACCAGGCATAGATTATGGTGCCACCTTCGCACCAGTACTCAAAACAGCCTCTCTTCATCTCATCGCAGCTCTTGCCTGCATGAACAACTGGGAACTCCACTTGTTCGATGCCACCAGGGTGTTCCTTTGGGGGGTGTTGAAAGAAGAAATATACATGCGGCAGCCAAAGGGTTTTGAGGAAGGAGACTGGAGAGTGCAGGTCTGGCGGATGCTTCACACAATCTACGGATTGAAGCAGTCCACCATGGGTGGTACATATGAGCAGGTCAGAGAGGTCATGGAGGAGTTGGGATTCACTTGTTGCCCTGTTGACTACATGGCCCCCCTCTTTGACAGTGACAAGTCCGGCAGCCACATCATATGCATCATCGGTTTCCATGTCAATGATGGCATGGGAATGTCGAATTCACTCGCGTTTTTGACTTGGGTAAAGCAACAGATCCACTTACGCTTCAGTATCAAGGACATGGGCCCAATCACCAAGTTCCTTGGGATCCAATTTGAGTGCGATCGCGACAGTCGTCAGTTGTGGATGCATCAAGGTGAATACATTACCTACCTCCTCAAAGAGTATAATCTCCTCGACTGCAACCCCATCCATCTCCCACTCAACTTGCATCATCCCTTCAGTAAACCTAACGATGTCCATGACACCATTCCCAATCTCCCCACTCTCTTTTGCAAGCTCGTTGGCGAACTACTCTACCTGGCCATTTGCACCCGCCCAGACATCTCTTATGCCGTGAATTCACTCGCTCAACACAATTCCAAATCTTCACCTTCTCACTACGTGGCAGCGAAGTGCCTACTTCGCTACCAGTATATTAGCCTAAATAATGATGGTAAGATATCACTTACATTGCCTCAGATGGGTAGGATCTCTGGATTGTGGAGCCATGGTGGTGGTTGAAAGTGTAGTGGTCAGCAGCAGTGAAAATTGAATGGTTGACATTTTCGCAATTTTGGTACTTTTGAGATGACATATACCCATTATTTCTGTCTGTAGTATTTGCTGGATAGGTGTAGTGGTAACTTGGTCCCTGTTGCAATACTGTGCAGGATTTAGCCAGGAAGCTCTGCTATTCAACTCCCTCCATTGCCACAATTAATTATGACATGTTATTCACTCTAGAGGTTATCCTAATTGTTTATTGCTCATTTTCTTTAGTTTTATGCTTGCTTTGATTTTTGAAACAAAATCCTGGCTTATGTGAAATAACCTATCATCATACTCACAGTTTCTACTGGAAATATGTTAGAGGGAGCTGAAATGCAAAGTGACTGCTCTTATGACTCCCTCTATGATCCTCTCCTCAACCTCAAGCCCATCTAATTCTATCATCGCATCAATCATAGCTTGCCTGCATGCAACATTCATGCCATCAGGTAATGGAGCCTCAATGATGAGTTGGAGGGTCTGTGTCAGTGGGAGTGGGTTTGTTGGGTGGAGGATTGCATGAGCCACTTTCTTCCACCAGAATCCTGACCATGCCTCCTTGCATCGGAAGCTGAGCAGCTGAAAGATGGTGAAACAAGGAGTGAGGGTGGGTAAGCAGCTAATGCCCTGACGTTCTCGCTCTATCACCTCTTTTGCCCATGCGATAATTATATATACTTTGAACCCCATCTGTGCAGCCTCAGTATTGGTAGTGTTCACAAGTGACATTGGTATGATCTCGTGGATTGCTGGAGCGATCCACTGGGGTATGGAATATAACTGTGCAAGCTCTAGTCTGCGAGTAGGCTGCAGAGTGAGGTTTTCCAGTCCATCAATAGCGAACTTGGTGCTATTGCTTATCATCCACAGGTGTGAAACCTTAAGGATAGTGACAAGCAATTGTTCCTCAGGTGGTGGAGGAACTGAGCTGCTAGAACATACTGATTAAGCCATCATATATTATACAGTCAATATCATAGCTACACATACATGTGGTAAACCCAGCTGAGAAAATATGTAAAGTATGTAAAGTCCTCCTCAGAGATCTGATGTAGGACAATGGGAAGTTGCTCTGTACCATCAGTATCATAACCTGATGGCATAGCCAAAATTGCTTCCAAAGCAGGGGAATGGCGAACAAGTACACCCCGATGTACACAAAATAAGGTATTGCTAGCCTATGGTAAAAGTAATCCAGAAACCAGCCAGAAATTGAGTGAGGCTTAAGAGACATTTATAGTAGGACTTACACGAAAGACAATATTTCCATCTCCAAACCAAAACTCACTATGCCTGTGAGGAGCTAATCTCTGATCTGCATCCATGGTGTGCGAGAGCTATAAATAGTTATTAGGTGGGCTTGTATAATGGTCAGATGAAGTTCATGTCATCTCACTCACTATGGATTGCACATTGAACCAACAACAGTAAACACTTGGATGCTTACATAATAAATATTGGTCAAAGTGCTGTGTTAATCTGCGACTTAAGCTACAATGGATCTGCCTCCATTACCACAGCCTATCAATGGCTCAGGTGTCTAACCAGATCACCTGCATCAAGCCCATGACACCCTATTCCATATCTATCATCATGCATTGCAAGCACTCCAGACTTGCAGTGAACTGCACCGAATACGTTTTCATGCTGAGGCCATCCCCAATAATGCCATACCACTACTATGCGCACTGGAGAACTCTTCTTCAGTAGAGGGCATCCCTATGTCCTGGGTCCTTCAAGTTACAGCAAAACTCGGGATGCTACTGAAGCAGCTGCAACAGGCTGAAACAACAGCACAAGGAGGGTAAGCCTACCATATTCACTGTAGTAGTTCTAATATCTAATCTATCACCAGTGAAACATCAAATATTTCAGTTCCACAGCCAATCACTGTCGAACACACTGGCAAACCAGGGAGACCACGTAAAGTGCCAGATGTTCAGTTGTTGCATGAATTTGCCTCTCCTGGTCGCCATCTACAACAAACCAAACTTGCACAAGTCATGGGCATCCATCATAATACTTTGCACTCCTACTTGAAGCAGAACAATGTTAGCTACAAGTATAGCCTAATCTTGGATGCTGACCTGGATCATGCTGTTCGAGAATTTCATCAGATGAAACCAAATTCTGGAGTTCACTATCTTACTGGCCATCTGCGACAGCTGGGCTTGCAGGTATAGCAGCAGTGGATTACTGCCTCTATCCACCGTGTTGATCCCTTGGGAACTGTCCTCCGCCAACATACTATGATTCACCGGCGACAGTACAAGGTTTCACAGCCAAATGCTCTGTGGCACATGGACGGCCACCATAAGCTAATTCATTGGGGCATTGTAATTCATGGTATCATTGATGGGTATTGTCGCACAGTAGGCTATTATTCTTCACTAGCCACTCATATCTGATATGTATTGGCTTTTAGATGGTCACCATTCATCCCAGCACAAGCAATAGTGCATCCACAGTACTTGAGGTGTTTTTGAATGCAGTCGCTATCTATGGTACACCTTCAAGAGTGCGAGGGGATAGAGGTGGAGAAAATAAGAAGGTATTGGTTTATATGATCATGACTAGAGGGCCTAACCGTGCAAGCTTTATGTGGGGATCGTAAGTAAACACATTTTCATTACTTACATTAGTTGTGTTAAAATCTGCTGCTCACTAGATCAACTCACAACAGCAGGATTGAATGATCCTGGGTTGAGGTCGGCACCCAATTTGCTCGCATGTGGTGTGCATTTTTCTATCGGCTTGGGAGGCTTCATGGACTTGATGTGTCTAATGCCCAGCATCTTTGGCTATTACACGAGCTGTTCCTCAAGCAGATCAAGTCTGACTGCCACACATTTCAAGCCAGATCCTCATTGCCACAGGTCCACTAAAAGAGTGCCCCACTTAAGGCTGGTGTCATCAGAGTGGTCACAGATGACCACTTTGATGATACCAGTGGCTGCAAGAGACTGGGCTGTCAGAGGGGTAGCATGTAGGCCAAGAGCCTTTGCCTATCAAGTACAGTGTAGAATAATCCAGTAATGGTAGAGAGAACACTTACAATGGTTTGTTTCTCAGAGCGGGCCACATTCCTCTTTCTGTGGTGCTCGAGGGAATACCCACTGAGAGCCTCCTTAAGAGATTCTGGCACCAATCCAGGATTCCTGGTAGCCAGGAGCTGCAAATATCCCTCAGATGAGGTATACTCAGCTTCTGGATCTACTGATGAAGAATCAGAAGAGGAATGGGAAGATGTCAATGATGCAGAGGACATTGATACAGAAGATCTGCAAGAGCTTCCCCAGCTCATTGCTGCTGATCATGATGCCCATTTTCACCATAAGCCTGTTCGTGTCCCAAAGCATGCCAGTCCATTTAGCTCTGCTACTCTTCATGACATCTTTTGTCAAGCCCTTGCTCAAGTACGAGAGGCAGAGCATATCCCAGATGGATTTGGTATTCTTCCACATGAATGGGATGATGACGAATATCCTTCACATGAAATAATTTGGTTGGGACAACAAGGGACCAAAGAGCTACAAATTCCCTTACCTGACTTTATTTGGTGACCTAGGGCAATCCAGTGGTGTCAAGCACTTGATGTTATGGTCAGACTTTTGGAGCTTGCTGATACCGATGTTGGATCCAATAGTGACACAGATGGTACTACTACTAGTGACTCTGATAGCTAATTACAATTACAATATCTAGACCACCAATATATGAGCAAGCAGTCTGAATTGATGATATTAAGTTTAAAGTGACTATGCAATTATATGACACGAGCAGCCACAGATCACATGATGGGTAATGCAGTTGAATTCAATTACAACTGGGCACTTTCATACTACTACCATCTACAACCGACTTTCAAGTTACTTCTATCTTGTCTCTACCAGTCACTCCTTCACTACTCTTTGTTTGTTTAATTTTTTTCATATGGCTCTCGGGTGTAAGCGGCAAGCTAGCAGCTCTCATCAAATTTCATCTGCTTCCAATTCACATCCTTCTACCTTGGAGTCTAAGCAAATGGAAACCTCTAGAAAGTTGAGCTTGACACTAGCAGTTAACTCCATCCTGCAGGAATTGCTTGGTGGTTCAGCTGGATCTTCAACTGCCTATAGAAAGGCAAATAGCGAGGCCAACCAAGGTTTAAAGTCTGCTTCTCAATCGGACAGCAGGTCTAAGACTCAGATGGTCCCCAAAGTAGGTGTCAGCAAGTTTGAAAATGAGTTGTTGCTTAGGCCATTGACTTGGAATGTTTGTTTACTAGTCAAAGTTAGCTTGCCCTCTTGACTTCCAGTTTACAGCTGGCAAAATCATTTTCATTCCCTGTGGGACAAAACAGGCAAGTAGTTGATATTGCGACTACTATTGGCTGGGGTTGCTGATTCTAACCTTGTTAGCCTATGAAGACCTCGCATTCATATATCCCACTTCTGACACCTGTTCTTCACAATCCTCAAATACCAACTCTGGTGGAAGTCCAGACTCTCGAAGTCATGAGACTGGCAATCACAGATTATGTCGATGGTATTGTCATCAGCAAGAACTGGTCTTTCATGCTCTTCGACCTAGAGCTTCGCAAATTTTTCCCACGACTCTTCCTTTATCTCAATGCCTTGCCAAAGTTGCCAAATCCAGATTACAAGGAGCACCAAGATGAGATCTTTCGGTATCTGCCCCAATACTATCTTTGTGTCAAGGAGAAGTGAAGGATTGTAATCCCTCCTGGTATTCAATTCCCTGATGGGTCATCAGTGGCACGAAATGCAAGGACAAATAAGAGAGGTGGATTCCGAGAAAATGTAATCATTCTAGGTTAGTCCTTACTTAATTTGCTTTGCACAGACTACTGATAGCTTATTTCTTAGCCACTCGCCAAAGCATCTCATTGTCAGTGTTGCAAGGGTGGGCGAAATAAAAAGGGAAGGAGAAGATGCCCTCTCTCCCATCTAGATCAGCATCCCATGATCTTACCAAGTCTGAGAGCATATCTGATGACTCAGATGATGACTCCACCTCATCTGAGTCAAGCTTATCAGAGCCCCCCCCCCGAAAGAGCAAATATTGTCGAGGTACAGTACATTGGTTTTGTTTGTTGATCGTCAGTGAGACTCATGACAAACTTTTGTAATTAGTATCAACAGGAACTGACAATGAGATTCTGCCAGCATCAGACTCTGAAAACTTATCTGAATCAGCCACTATAGTCGACTTAACTGCCAGTGACGATGAATACACTGGTGACTTCTTCAGTTCCTTCAAGTTAGACGATCATGAGGTTGTAGCTAAGCCACATCAGAGAATTGATGAGTCCGTGATATGGTAGCTGTGAGAAATATAGTGTGAAATAATGTTGCTACCACTGAATAAACCCATGTATACGGCAAGAAATATTAGTGATCAGTACATAGCAATAGATGTCTGAAAATTCATTTTACCATGAGGAGTTCGCAACAAGATAATGACATGGCACCTGTCGCAGCGATCAATGTGCAATAGCATCGTTAAGTCATACTTGTTGACTCATACCATATCCCTTCATTTATGTTTTAAACTACAATGTGATATAAGGTGATATAAGACTTTATCGTGGACAGCACCATTAGCAATTGTAACCTAAAATAGATTCTTATGAGAATTTCCGACAAGGTCATGAATTCGTGTGATTAGGTACTGTTTGGTGAGCAACATCATATTCCTTCATTTATATTTGACTTACAAATCTATATAAGTTGATTCAAATATTGCGTGAATTACAATGTCATCTAAGATCATGCACGTGACCATCACCTCAGCCTCAAATTTTACTAAGGTATTATCGGATAACCTCAAATCATGTGACCAGCGCAAGTGGTTGAAATTGGTTTGTCATTGTTTGTGCAAGACGGAAATTTTCACGCTAAGTTCCTTGCAATCTTGTTTCACCATTACCACCACCTCTCGAGCTCAGCATCTGCTGTTTCCTTGTGGACCCTCCCTGGTTTTTCCTCGGGGTTCCTCCCTGGCCGTTTGTGGTGGTCCCTCCTTGGCCATTCATGGTGGTCCCTCCTTGGCCGTTTGTGGTGGTCCCTCCCTGGCCTTTCCTCGTGGTTCCTCCTTGGCTGTATGTGGTGGTCCCTACTTGGCTGTTTGTGGTGGTCCCTGGCCTTTCCTTGTGGTTCCTTCCTGGCCGTTCGTGGTGGTCTTTCCCTGTCCTTTCTTCATGGTTTCTTGCTTGCCTTTTCTCGTGATTCCTCCTCACTAGCCTTGGTCCCTCCCTTGTGGCCGCTCTGTCATTTATGTTGTGATATTCCCTCTTCACTATCTTTCCCTGTTTCTTTTTTTGTCCTGTAACTACATATGTATTTTAATATGAATAAAATTAAATTTCTTCACAAAATGTGTGTTTTGAGGTTGAGAATAATTTGGTGCTGGTGATAAAATGGCAGGTAGTTGCAGGCAATCTGGCATGCTGGCGCTTTCGGTAGTTCTGTCTAACTTACTCCGGGTAGTATCATTCTGACAGATACCATATAAATTTGACGGTTAGACAAAGCTTTGTAAACCTTTATATTTTCACGTCAATTATTTGATGCCTTTGGAGTTTGAGCAAAATCACGCACTTCTCTCGATCATAAAAAATTATAGGAAAATCAGGCAAGCATCTTTCCTCTATAAGGCCAAACATAACAATGTGATTGTCCATAGCAGAATTATGCTAATTCTCGTGATTATGTACTATATATTGTAATGTATGGCCTTCTACTTTCCTCACAGGTTCACTGATGCAGAGGTACCAGTGGAGGCTGACCTTGCCCCTTTGGAGCCTTTTGAGTCACCTGGGCCTGTCTCAACACCCCCATTGCAGACTAGTGAAATTTTTGCGACACCAACCTTACAGGCCTCTGGGTCTTTTGTTATTGATCCCAGCCTTGATAACCCATGGGAAGGAAATCGTCTCTGTAATTTCTAGGTCTTATCATTTAATTTGTAATTATTTTGCACCTATATCGTCCAAGTCATACCGAGCTTCCTATCGCAAACTGACATTACTGATTTACCCTCCTTTTACACGCACTTTATTCTATTGGTGTATATTCTGGTAATTGTACATAGCAACTGTCTCTTACTACAACCTTTTTAATTGATTTCTTTCTTGTAAACCTGAGTGGAAATAAGCCTTACCATGACAAAACACACTTTCTCAGACATACATATTCCACACCTTGTTTTGGGGGGGCGACATGATATTATTTTGGGGTGGCACATTTTTTTTGGGGGCAACACAATCTCAAATTTTGGGGGGACAACTTCAATTTTTTTTGGGGCGACACTATAATTTTTTATGATCGAGAGAAGTGCGTGATTTTGCTCAAACTCCAAAGGCATCAAATAATTGACGTGAAAATATAAAGGTTTACAAAGCTTTGTCTAACCGTCAAATTTATATGGTATCTGTCAGAATGATACTACCCGGAGTAAGTTAGACAGAACTACCGAAAGCGCCAGCATGCCAGATTGCCTGCAACTACCTGCCATTTTATCACCAGCACCAAATTATTCTCAACCTCAAAACACACATTTTGTGAAGAAATTTAATTTTATTCATATTAAAATACATATGTAGTTACAGGACAAAAAAAGAAACAGGGAAAGATAGTGAAGAGGGAATATCACAACATAAATGACAGAGCGGCCACAAGGGAGGGACCAAGGCTAGTGAGGAGGAATCACGAGAAAAGGCAAGCAAGAAACCATGAAGAAAGGACAGGGAAAGACCACCACGAACGGCCAGGAAGGAACCACAAGGAAAGGCCAGGGACCACCACAAACAGCCAAGTAGGGACCACCACATACAGCCAAGGAGGAACCACGAGGAAAGGCCAGGGAGGGACCACCACAAACGGCCAAGGAGGGACCACCATGAATGGCCAAGGAGGGACCACCACAAACGGCCAGGGAGGAACCCCGAGGAAAAACCAGGGAGGGTCCACAAGGAAACAGCAGATGCTGAGCTCGAGAGGTGGTGGTAATGGTGAAACAAGATTGCAAGGAACTTAGCGTGAAAATTTCCGTCTTGCACAAACAATGACAAACCAATTTCAACCACTTGCGCTGGTCACATGATTTGAGGTTATCCGATAATACCTTAGTAAAATTTGAGGCTGAGGTGATGGTCACGTGCATGATCTTAGATGACATTGTAATTCACGCAATATTTGAATCAACTTATATAGATTTGTAAGTCAAATATAAATGAAGGAATATGATGTTGCTCACCAAACAGTACCTAATCACACGAATTCATGACCTTGTCGGAAATTCTCATAAGAATCTATTTTAGGTTACAATTGCTAATGGTGCTGTCCACGATAAAGTCTTATATCACCTTATATCACATTGTAGTTTAAAACATAAATGAAGGGATATGGTATGAGTCAACAAGTATGACTTAACGATGCTATTGCACATTGATCGCTGCGACAGTGCCATGTCATTATCTTGTTGCGAACTCCTCATGGTAAAATGAATTTTCAGACATCTATTGCTATGTACTGATCACTAATATTTCTTGCCGTATACATGGGTTTATTCAGTGGTAGCAACATTATTTCACACTATATTTCTCACAGCTACCATATCACGGACTCATCAATTCTCTGATGTGGCTTAGCTACAACCTCATGATCGTCTAACTTGAAGGAACTGAAGAAGTCACCAGTGTATTCATCGTCACTGGCAGTTAAGTCGACTATAGTGGCTGATTCAGATAAGTTTTCAGAGTCTGATGCTGGCAGAATCTCATTGTCAGTTCCTGTTGATACTAATTACAAAAGTTTGTCATGAGTCTCACTGACGATCAACAAACAAAACCAATGTACTGTACCTCGACAATATTTGCTCTTTCGGGGGGGGGGCTCTGATAAGCTTGACTCAGATGAGGTGGAGTCATCATCTGAGTCATCAGATATGCTCTCAGACTTGGTAAGATCATGGGATGCTGATCTAGATGGGAGAGAGGGCATCTTCTCCTTCCCTTTTTATTTCGCCCACCCTTGCAACACTGACAATGAGATGCTTTGGCGAGTGGCTAAGAAATAAGCTATCAGTAGTCTGTGCAAAGCAAATTAAGTAAGGACTAACCTAGAATGATTACATTTTCTCGGAATCCACCTCTCTTATTTGTCCTTGCATTTCGTGCCACTGATGACCCATCAGGGAATTGAATACCAGGAGGGATTACAATCCTTCACTTCTCCTTGACACAAAGATAGTATTGGGGCAGATACCGAAAGATCTCATCTTGGTGCTCCTTGTAATCTGGATTTGGCAACTTTGGCAAGGCATTGAGATAAAGGAAGAGTCGTGGGAAAAATTTGCGAAGCTCTAGGTCGAAGAGCATGAAAGACCAGTTCTTGCTGATGACAATACCATCGACATAATCTGTGATTGCCAGTCTCATGACTTCGAGAGTCTGGACTTCCACCAGAGTTGGTATTTGAGGATTGTGAAGAACAGGTGTCAGAAGTGGGATATATGAATGCGAGGTCTTCATAGGCTAACAAGGTTAGAATCAGCAACCCCAGCCAATAGTAGTCGCAATATCAACTACTTGCCTGTTTTGTCCCACAGGGAATGAAAATGATTTTGCCAGCTGTAAACTGGAAGTCAAGAGGGCAAGCTAACTTTGACTAGTAAACAAACATTCCAAGTCAATGGCCTAAGCAACAACTCATTTTCAAACTTGCTGACACCTACTTTGGGGACCATCTGAGTCTTAGACCTGCTGTCCGATTGAGAAGCAGACTTTAAACCTTGGTTGGCCTCGCTATTTGCCTTTCTATAGGCAGTTGAAGATCCAGCTGAACCACCAAGCAATTCCTGCAGGATGGAGTTAACTGCTAGTGTCAAGCTCAACTTTCTAGAGGTTTCCATTTGCTTAGACTCCAAGGTAGAAGGATGTGAATTGGAAGCAGATGAAATTTGATGAGAGCTGCTAGCTTGCCGCTTACACCCGAGAGCCATATGAAAAAATTAAACAAACAAAGAGTAGTGAAGGAGTGACTGGTAGAGACAAGATAGAAGTAACTTGAAAGTCGGTTGTAGATGGTAGTAGTATGAAAGTGCCCAGTTGTAATTGAATTCAACTGCATTACCCATCATGTGATCTGTGGCTGCTCGTGTCATATAATTGCATAGTCACTTTAAACTTAATATCATCAATTCAGACTGCTTGCTCATATATTGGTGGTCTAGATATTGTAATTGTAATTAGCTATCAGAGTCACTAGTAGTAGTACCATCTGTGTCACTATTGGATCCAACATCGGTATCAGCAAGCTCCAAAAGTCTGACCATAACATCAAGTGCTTGACACCACTGGATTGCCCTAGGTCACCAAATAAAGTCAGGTAAGGGAATTTGTAGCTCTTTGGTCCCTTGTTGTCCCAACCAAATTATTTCATGTGAAGGATATTCGTCATCATCCCATTCATGTGGAAGAATACCAAATCCATCTGGGATATGCTCTGCCTCTCGTACTTGAGCAAGGGCTTGACAAAAGATGTTATGAAGAGTAGCAGAGCTAAATGGACTGGCATGCTTTGGGACACGAACAGGCTTATGGTGAAAATGGGCATCATGATCAGCAGCAATGAGCTGGGGAAGCTCTTGCAGATCTTCTGTATCAATGTCCTCTGCATCATTGACATCTTCCCATTCCTCTTCTGATTCTTCATCAGTAGATCCAGAAGCTGAGTATACCTCATCTGAGGGATATTTGCAGCTCCTGGCTACCAGGAATCCTGGATTGGTGCCAGAATCTCTTAAGGAGGCTCTCAGTGGGTATTCCCTCGAGCACCACAGAAAGAGGAATGTGGCCCGCTCTGAGAAACAAACCATTGTAAGTGTTCTCTCTACCATTACTGGATTATTCTACACTGTACTTGATAGGCAAAGGCTCTTGGCCTACATGCTACCCCTCTGACAGCCCAGTCTCTTGCAGCCACTGGTATCATCAAAGTGGTCATCTGTGACCACTCTGATGACACCAGCCTTAAGTGGGGCACTCTTTTAGTGGACTGTAGCAATGAGGATCTGGTTGACAGTGGGAATACTGCCCTTTCTGTTCCTGTAGATGATTCTTGGTATGTGATCGAACCAGATATTTTCATCGATTCCAATGGTATGAATGGTCCTTTTGTCTTTCACATCTGACTCATTTAATATATAGGATTGGTCTCACTTGCTGTACTCCGTGGGAGGTGTAGCCAGCGTCCTGACCTGTTGACTTATGTCAATGATGTCATTGATGAGGCTGTCAACGACTGCAAGAGGGTCAGGGTGAGTTTTTTCTCTTCTCAATTCAATATATATTTCTAATGGGTTGGATAGCCTACCCATGGAGGGGACCTGATTCAGTTTGGCTGGAATGCAGGTCCCCATCATGCACATGTCTTTGGTCTGGTGAATAACCTTACCAATAAGAGGCTGTCGATGACTGCAAGGCAGCAGAAGGATTCCCGTGCTTTAGGAATTTTGGCTTTGAGCTGGAATTTGCTGGTAGCTAGTCTCCCTGCTGAGGTCAGTACATCATGTATCAAGGCAATTGATGGGGCAGGCTTGCCTTCCATGACCATCAAAGGTGATAGCTCAGGTGAGTTTCTTACGTATTATCTCTGTGCTATTGTAGGGACTCATATATGATACCTAGACTCTGGGTATACCCTGGACTTACCTAATGGCCCTCTCTGCTTTTCGACAGCTGAGGTGGCTCCCTCTGAGGGATACATGTCACAAAACTATGAATCATAAGTGGGTTGCATCTCATTAGCAGTGTTGCTTTTGATGTCACATCTAGCCCCATTCATACGGACCAACTCTATGCCCCATATGCAATGAACTGGGTTACTCTCCATAGTATTGTGGATCCAGATCAATACCAGCTTCATGGTGATCGTAGTTCTGGTGGGAATTATGTTGATGTCTCACTCAGGGTGGTGGTGAAACGTGCCACCGACACAGTCATGGTAGTTGTCTCTCATTGCAATTCAATAATTTTTGCTGATAATATGTGGGACAGAGCATGCAACCCAAGTTCAAGCATGGTACAACCCTTGCTCGAGAGGGTGTCTGCAGACAAGGAACTGCAATCAATTTCTCAAGGCATATCAAAAAAGCATTTGATGAGGCAATTGCAATTGAAGGCGATGTAAAAGCAATGGTAACTCAACTTGCAGAGGAGAAAAAGTGAAATTATGGATTGTATCAAGTAATCTTCTAGTAGTATACATACAAGTCTACAATTATTTGAACTGTTCGGAATCACACTTTGTTTTGGGGCAACATGATATTTTTTGGGGCAACACATCTTTTTTTTGGGCCGACACAAATATTTGGTTTTTTTTGGGGGGGCACACATTTTTCTCGGGGGGGCACACATTTTTGTTTTGGGGCGACACAAATAATATTTGTGCAGATTCAACAGCATAGAAATCTGCTCATTCCTGGACGAGTGTTCGGATTTCCTGATTTGCCTCCATGTCATGTGAATGTCGAACTCGAACGTGTCGGAGAACGGACCGGGAGGAGGAAGCGAGACGTCAAACTGAGACATTGCGAGCGCAACAAGTATGTTCGGTAAGACGACACGATGACGTCGGCCGACCCTCGATATTAGTTTCCGTCCCTATGCCATTGAGAGTATTTTCTTTCACCGAACTCACTACGTATAAAGCTACGAGTTTACAGAGTGAACATCTCAGTTTCTACTAGACACTGAGATGTAAGCCCACCATTATGTTTTTCCCCTACTATACAGAGTGCTAACGATCCGTAGAATAAATTCTCTTATCAGGTACATACAAACAGTTTCTACTAGACACTGAGATAATAAATTCTCTTATCAGCTCATCTCCCACATGCCCGCTCTCCTCTGATCACCAGAGGTTATGAGCCCTGACACGGCTATGGAAACCACGCTCCCCAGCTCCAACTCCGCACTGTTCAACGTCCCCAAGCTCGCCAAAGATGGCAGCAACTGGATTACCTATAAGGAACGAATGTTGACAGCGATTGGAGCACAAGGTTTGATGCGTTATGTTGACGGCCGTGCAGTTAAGCCTACGGCATTCGCCATTGATCCGAAGACGAGCGCACAAACGAAACCAGACGGTTCAACGCCTATGCAAACAGAGATAGATGAGCTCGACAAGAAGTTAGATGAGTACTACCAAAAAGACTCACTTGTGAAGCAACAGATCTTCTCGACGATCACCGATCGCCTCCTACTACGTGTGCAGAAGCTCGAGAGTGGTGAAAAGATTTGGGAAGAAATCCAGGACATTCACGAAGGCAAGACCGAATTGGTCCAGATAGACCTGCAAAGACGTCTGCAGGATTTGAGGTGTGAAGAGAATGGAGATGCAAAGGCTCACCTTAGCGAGCTGATGCGCTTACGCGAGTCATTGGCTGGCATGGGTGCAGACGTCGAGGACCGCGACTTCTACGCGATCATCATTGGGTCCCTTCCTGAGTCGTACCGGCCACTGCTATCGTCGATAAACGCTGCGGCCAAAGTCACCCAAAAACCCCTTACACCCTACGAGCTCATAGGCATTGTCAGTGAGGAGCACGAGCATCGCATGCTTACCGAGCGTCGACCTACGAAGAAGGGCGGAAACGCCGCTCTCTTTGCAAAGGGCACCCAGCAGAAAGGAGGGCCAGGGACCCAAGCAGAATCAGAGACATGGAAACCGTGCCCCAAAGCCGGCCGCAAACGCTGCTAAGCAGACTGAACCCTCCGACGAGTATGCATTCGTCATGTCAGATTTAGCCGGTGTCGCGAAGGACTTAAACGTACCCATTGAATGTCGCGGGGCCATCATGGACTCAGGAGCTACCTCCCATTTTTGTCCAGACCGCTCTAAATTTACCGACTTCATGCCTATCCCACCCCAGGACGTGCATACTGCAGACGGATCAGCTGTTAAAGCCACTGGTCGCGGAGATGTTAAAATAGAGTTGCCCTTGGGAGAGAAACATACCACCGTGACGCTAAGGAACACACTATATGCCCCCCAGATGGCCTTCACCCTCATTTCCACGAATAGGATAACCGCTGCAGGCCTTGCTGTCCTGTTCGAGGGCAGAATGTGTAAGATCCTGTCCGCAGGTCCTAAACGCCAGCTCATAGCAGAGATCCCTCAAGTGGAGGGTCTCTATAGCGTTGCAACCGAGAGTAAGCACCGCGCTAATATAGCGACGGCAAAATGTACCATCTGCAAGGCCCATCATATCCTCGGGCACGTTTCCCAGACGGCAGTCAAGAGCATGGTTGACGCGGGACTGGTAGAGGGCTTGGAGGTTGATACTACCTCTTCCCCGGAGTTCTGCAAAGCCTGCACTAAGGCAAAAGCCACTCGTCAACCCTTTTCAGACCACTCAAAGAGCTGTGCACGTACCTATGGCCAGGTCATACATACGGATTTGTGGGGCCCAGCTCAGACAGCGAGTTTGGGTGGCTGCTGGTATTATATCAGTTTCACGGATGATTTTTCCCGCAAAACGAAGGTTCAATTCCTGAAACTCAAGAGCGAGGCTCTCACAGCCTTCAAGCAGCACGAAGCAAACCTCACCCGTCAGCATCCAGGGGCCAAAATTCGCAGAGTCCAATCCGATCGCGGTGGGGAGTACCTAAGCGCGGATTTCGATCAGTATCTGAAGGACCAGGGAATCGAACGTGAGCTTACCATCCACGATACGCCACAGCAAAACGGTGTCGCTGAGCGGCTAAACCGCACACTCATCGAACATGCACGTGCTATGCTGTTGGCATTGAACCTACCTAAATACCTGTGGGCTGAGGCCGTCAACTACGCGACATGGCTCAAGAATCACGTACCTTCTCGGGCGATACCTGGACACACACCGTACGATCTTGTGCACAATGCCAAGCCTAACTTGGCCCAGGCACATGAGTTTGGGGCCAGGGTTTTCGTCCACCTCATGGGCGTAGGGAAACTTGAGGCGAGGGCCGAAGAGGCCATTTTCGTCGGGGTTGATGGGCAGAGTAAGGGCTACAGGATCTACTGGCCTGGGAAGCGCAGGATTTCTGTTGAAAGGAACGTTAGCTTCGCTCCGATGGCGACACTCGATGTGCTGGACGAGGGGGAGTACACCTCCACACCTCCACCAACATTTGTCCAGAACAACTCACCTAACATACCTTCACCCATAGGTCAGGCAACACCGCCTATCCCATCCGCCAGTCAGGCAACACCGCCTATCATCCACGAACCAAGAGAAACCCATTCCAGGCCAGCACCAGGCTATTATGCCTCTCTGCATAACGGGGAGAGCGCGAGAGTAGCCATTGAGACGATCCTGGAGGAAGAGGAGTCAGATCTGGTTGACGAGCTGAAGACTCACTTTACGATGGCTGCGGTTGAACCAGAGCCAACGTTGCAGCAAGCGCTGAATGGTCCAGATGGAGTGGAGTGGCAGGAAGCTGTTGATTATGAAATCAGTCAGCTGGAGAAACTTGGCACATGGGAAGTTGTTCATGCACCGCCTCGAGCTAATATTATCCCATGCCATTTTGTACTGGCCACCAAACATGGACCGAACGGCGAGAAGCTTAAGTTACATGCATGCCTCGTGGCCAACGGCCAACGCCAGAAGCATGGAGTCGACTATTTCAACACTTTTGCGCCGACCTCCAACATGACCACGATCCGAACGGTCCTCGGAATGGCTGCCCAACGCGATTGGGAAATCCACCAGGTCGACATCAAGAGCGCATACTTGTACGCTGACGTCAAGGAGGAGAATTTCATGCGAGCTCCACCAGGGTATTTGAAGGAAGGAGATGAGGGAAAGATATTGAGGTTGAGGAGGAGCTTACCGGGGCTGAAACAAGCGGGATTCGAGTGGGCAGAAGAGTTGGCAGGAGTATTTCTTAAGATTGAGTTCACGCGCTCTCAAGTTGACCAGGCAGTGTTCTACAGACATTCAACCAACGAGCACATGGTCGTCACCGTGTCCGTTGATGACATGGCTGTTACATCTAAACACCTCGCCAACATCACTCATTTCAAGTCCCATCTGCAAGAACACTTTGAGATCACTGATCTCAGTGAGCTCAGCTGGCTCCTAGGTCTGAAGGTAGTTCGGGACCGCACTGCTCGGACCATCACATTCTCCCAAGCCGCATATGTGCGCACCATCCTCGAACGCTTTAACCTCATGGACGCTAAGAGCTCCCAGACGCCCATGGACGTTGGAAGCGTCCTCTCCACCGATCAATCCCCATCGACTCTGGCCGAACACGCTGAGATGCACGACATACCATATCAATGAGGCATCGGGTCACTTATGTACGCGGCTACAAGCACGCAGCCTGACATAGCTTTCGCAGTCGCGACCCTGTCACAATTTATGCGGAATCCTGGACGTGTTCACTGGGAGGCTAGCAAGCGCGTGATGCGCTACCTAAAAGGTACCGAGGATCTCGCACTTACGCTTGGAATGTTGGACACAGGACTTGAGGCATATGTTGATGCAGACTGGGCGTCTCAACCCCACCATCACTCTATGTCGGGGTATGTGGTCTTGCTGAATGGTGGCCCTGTAGCCTGGTGTGCACGAAAACAACCACTCATCGCATACCACCGAAGCGGAGTACATCGCGTTGACTACAGTCACGCGAGAACTGCTCTACCTCCAACTCCTTATCGAAGAGCTATACGACGTACCCGCCAGCCCCACTCCTATCAACTGCGACAACCAAGCTGCCATCGCCCTAGCGTCTAACACAAAATTCCATTCCCGCACAAAGCATATCGACCTATGTTACCACTTCATTCGCTCTCACATCAAAAACAGCACCTTCACCCTCCAGTATTGCCCCACGGACGACAATCTAGCTGATGCCTTCACAAAGGCTCTTGCGCGTCCTCGCCTTCAGAAGCTACGAGCTTCAATGAGCCTGGATTGCGCTCGAGGGGGAGTGTCAAACTCAAACGTGTCGGAGAACGGACTGGGAGGAGGAAGTGAGACGTCAAACTGAGACATTGCGAGCGCAACAAGTATGTTCGGTAAGACGACGCGATGACGTCGGCTGACCCTCGATATTAGTTTCCGTCCCTATGCCATTGAGAGTATTTTCTTTCACCGAACTCACTACGTATAAAGCTACGAGTTTACGGAGTGAACATCTCAGTTTCTACTAGACACTGAGATGTAAGCCCACCATTATGTTTTTCCCCTACTATACAGAGCGCTAACGATCCGTAGAATAAATTCTCTTATCAGGTACATACAAACAGTTTCTACTAGACACTGAGATAATAAATTCTCTTATCAGCTCATCTCCCGCGTGCCCGCTCTCCTCTGATCACCAGAGTGAAGTCTCATCCTCTGAATTCAGACTCTCAAAGGCGACATCGTGATAGGGCGGACTATTTGCGACTCTGGTTGTGGCCTGTTGTGTCTCTGCTGACACTGGAAAGATGCTGCTACTCTACTCCACCTCTCCCCAGCTAACTCCGCCACAAACACCGGGCGGATAACCAATGAATACTACAAGCAACATGGCTAGATCAATTGTCACGTACATGAGAACAGTGCTCACTAATCCTAAGCATTCATGTAGGAATGATTTGCCAGTGCGCACTGTGGGTAGTGATTCCAATCAAAATCATTGGAAAAAGCGCTGATGCTGAAATTTTCACTGGAACTTCTACTGAAATGACAGGTAGTTAATTTCATTGGAGTGCTGAATCCAATTCAGCGCCACTTTCAGCACTATTTTCCAATGAATCTGATTCAGCACCAACCTCAGCACCTTTTCCCAATGAATGTCGTAAATAATGTACAACAATAACATTTTTTCTAATAATTGTTTGGGAGAAAAAGGATGGTATATATTAAAATTGTAATTGAAGTTATGAAAGATGCCATGGCTTAGTGGTAATGATGCTGAGTACCTTGGACTCAATGAGCTTAAGGTTGTGGGTTCAATTCCTGCCATTGGCAAATTATAAATCATTGGGTGAATGTTATGGTGCATCACATGATGTGATGTATGGTTTGTCACCATAATTGCTAACATTTCTTTTTTGAGCAAGAATTTCAGCACATTATTTCAGAGTGAATTTCACTGAAATTTCAGAGTAAAATTCGGAACTTTCAGCACCTCGGTTTCAGCGCATTATGATATGATTCTAACTGCATTTTGTGCTGATTTTGCCTAATGATTTTCATTGGAATATCTATCCACAGTGTGCGGGCCCTGGTGTAGCAGTGATGCGTTAGCGGTGCGGCCTAATGCGGCAAGTTGCGGCAATGTAATTTACCTAGCTAGTCAGACTTGAGTCAGACCATAACAGAAGGAAGACAGTTGCCTCTTCTATACTATACTGTCTACCTGGTTGGTGCCGGTGTCATCATGTAGGGTCTGGACTGGTGACCAGCCCATGATGGATGGATGGAGCATCAAGCCACGGTTGAAAATTGAAGCATCGATGGGCTTCCTCACTGGTCAGTCCACCTTATTCGTACAATCACCGATGATGCGGTAGTGCTTCCTGTGATCATGCTCGGGCCGTAACGAGGCTGGGCAGTATCAAGGCTTGTAGATATATAGAATCGTATGATCGTTCATTTCTGGTACCATACTACCTCGACATTTGCCCCCACCTGTGTCGCTGATACTATGTCGCTAGGTTCCTCGTTTATCTCAACCACAAATAATGCTTTTCAGTGGCTAAGGGCTTGGTTCGGTATGTTATCATGTAAACTAACTGCCTGCTGTTGCGTGCCGACAAATACATCCCACCCTCAGCGTCCTGGATGGCCTGCTCGAAAAATCCTTCAGAAAACAGATGCGATGGATTGTTCTCTGCACGCGCATGTTACATCCTGCATGGCACGCTGGTTGCGATACACATCATCCTTCTTATCTTTCGTGTCCATCACTGGGAACACCACATAACTCTCCCATTCACAGCAAAAAACGATGGATTTTGGCCTGTAGTGCTGAGTGCCTCACTGCAAGCATTTTATACCGTACGCGCTATGTTGTCTTTATGATACACCAATTACAGGACTTGATCTAGATCTACACGGCTATTCTCCTCTTCCTTACCCAACGGCTTGCGATTTCGAGAACACTCGCCCGCCGTCGGAAACTGACTGCCATTCACGACATCTCTGGCGCATGGGCGGGCCTTGGCTCTGCACTCAGTAGTGTCTGGCGACAAACAGTTATCCCTGCCTCGTGGTGGACGACTCTTGCTGTCACAGCCTACCTTGCAAGCATATCTGCACTGCATGTCACCTCTTCCACTCTCCTACAATTTCAAACATTCAATACTTCTATGGTGACTTCCGTACCAACAACACTGGGATGGATAGATGACGAATCATACAACTCTGGCGCGAACTGGGGATTCATTACCCCATCTATACCAGTCATCAATCAATTGCCTGGACTGGTGACTGCAGGATTATCTAACACCACAGTCTACGACACGCCCAAAACAGCCTCCATAGTAGGAAATGCAACTGTGAATGTAACGACGATAACCTCGCGTTGCGGATTGCTTCCAAACGTCGCATACTCTGCGAATACCAGCACGGTGATTGCTCCGTGTACCGTAGATGGTACACGTTTTTCTCTCGTGCTGAGTGCGAACATTCCCTGTCGGTTGTTCTGGTTGCGGCGCGGTTTCATCACGCTGAGAAATGTCTACAGGGTCAGACCAGATATATGTACTTCAATCGCATGAAATGCAATTTGATGGTAGCCCGCCGATGGTAAGCCTTCTCTGAGACAGTTCGGGTGGACTCCGGAAGCTGTGACAGTTTTACTACAGGTTGGCGGTGTTGTTCTTATGGTCTCTACGTTATTAGAGATTCCTCCTTCAGTACAAAAGGAGGTCGCCGTCGACATGACTTGGAGATATTATCGTGCGTTTGTTTGTTTGTACTGCAACCATGATGGCAAAACCCTCTGCAGTTCCCAGTGGAGAAACCGTTCCATATGTCATCCGCGCCTATTTTATGGAATGCTTGCTGTTAGCCAACACTACATATGGGGTGATCGACATCCAAACGAAAATTCTACTGAGTCCCACGCCCATTTCGCAGCCATCTACGCAATGGGACATGTTTCAGTGGACGAATCAGAGTGACATTTGGAAAGAAGAAGTGCGTTAAATGGCGTTTGTTTCGAAAGGCTGTGAAAGTTTAATGATTTACTGTCAAATTTAGATCAGCTTCGCTTTGGCTTCCTCGGCCAACAGCGGGTTTGACTTTGGTCCATCTTTCCAACCCATCATACCCTCTATTGCGGCTGAGTAGGCTGAAACCTTTCCTTGACTGCGCTGCTGTAATTCCTCACATATGGTTTAACTTCTAGGTATATCATGTCATCATTAGGCTTGAATCTCGCCAATCAATATTTAGAATTCTCGAACTCTACTCCTCCCGTTTCTAATTTCACTTTGAGGCCAGATAAACTAGAACTGGCGGTTGCGAAAGCAGCTGCACAATTAGTTTGGATAGGTAAGGGATTATTTTATATTTGACTTGGTCAAGCATTGCCCTGTTTTTACTCATCACATACTCAGCGGGACAAATCGGCACACCCAATGGAGGGCTTCAGCCTGGCAACGGGATGGCCTATGTCAGTGAAGAGTTGATTATACTACGCCTCAATGTCGGTTTGCACTACACAGAACCTACCTTCAATTGACTAATGACACGTGTTGTAGATCAACCTTCTTCCCGTGAGTTCGTGATGGTATCTAAGTATCCCATGACAATTCATTGCAAATGATTCTAGCTGTCCTTTGCGGCATCTGCGTCGGTGATCATGTTGGGATTGGCGCTACACATGACAAGAGCATTCGATGTATCTCGCGACAGTCAGGCTGCTACTGTCCCAAATATAGGCGTACTGCAACTCTTGTGGTTGGGTCATCGTTCGGCCTCTATCAATGCAGTCTTGGAAGATGTGGAGCACCCGACAGAGGACAATCTGCGCCGAGCAGGCATGATAGATGTTTGTCTTACGAAGACGATATCCGATGAAGAAGAGTTGGGGAGTTCAACTCATAGTCTTTCTGATGAAGTCAACCACGATCATGACGATGAGATATGATTTGGATTTGAGAATAGGGGGCTGGTGAGCTGCTGCTTATTTATGTTCGTATGCTATATATTTCGTCTTTCCGTAGTTCATACCGCTCTGGTGCGGAAGTCCGTATTATGTTTTTGGCGTTGTTTTTCAGTTGAAATACGGAGTCGTTCTCTCAAGGTCGACTATGAAGCTTGAGCATTCGTGGTAGTGTCAAACGTTATGGCCCTTGACAAGTGAGGTCTCCATTGACCAACTGGAAATTGGGATAAATAATTAAGCTATTGCAAGTGAGACTGGACAAGGCTCGAGCGGACAAGACCAGTAACGATAACCTGCCTACTCGTACTGTTCCACCAGATGACCCAATCATGTATTTAACGAAAACATAATTACATTGGGTAAAACAGCATTACTTATCGTCGGTCTTAGCTTGGGCTTTGTTGTGCACTGTAGCCTAATCTCCATCAGTAAAGAGCCCCCACGCGACGCGCGTACCGCCTGCTACGACTCATGAGGGTTACCTCACCGAGTCAGCATCAGGAAGCCTTGCTGTCTTTTGTTTCGTCAACGGAAGGGTCCGTTATGTAAGTGAGTCACATCGATGTCGTTGTGTTGACCGTGATTCGTGATCCTCTTCGCGTCAGCCTTCAAGCGCCGTGGCCTTTGTCGCATTATCATATCAAGAACCTTTAAACCTTTAGGTTTGATTGTAAATGAATCGTTCTGGAGAGCGAGGGGGAGGTACATCGAGTTTTGCACCTTCGGACCATCACATTGATATCGCACTATCGACAGAAGTTCGGCATCGCCGTAGTACGTGGTGCATCGGCCTATTAGACAATGAGCATGACGAGTCGTTCAATTCAGTATATTTACATAAGTAATTAGATACACGCCACTTTATGTAATATATAGGAGTCAATTGCCGCGTACGCGAACAGTCCCGGCAACTTGTGAATTATTATAAAAGACTGCATTTACATTCGCCATCACAGTTGAAGTTTGCCTATCTTCAAGTCCTCCTTGAATTATAAAGCCACTGCTCGAAATCACCTCCCTCAAATTTTTCATTCGTCATGGGTCACATCTGGTCAGCGTACGTTCGCGAGAGTTTTCCTCCGTCAACGAAGTTCTACGCCTCCGACGTCCCAGACATGTCAGGAAAGGTTGTTCTCGTCACCGGTGCTAATTCAGGGATAGGCAAAGAGACCGCCAGAGTCTGTCTCCCATCGACGCGTCCGTATTTGCCCAATGCTGACGTTTTCATTGTTAGGTCCTCCTCACAAAAAACGCGAAAGTCTACGTTGCTTGTCGTGACAAGGCCAAGGGTGAAGACGCTATTCGCGATCTAAAGGAGAGCACTGGAAAAGAAGCGTTTTTCTTGCAACTCAACTTGGCAAACCTGAAGTCCATCAAGGTTTCTGGAGAGGAGTTTCTACGGTACACTCCCATTGCATTTGTTGAACAACAAGACAACTGACAACTTCCTTTCAGGAGAGAGCCCGTACTGCACGTACTATTCAACAACGCGTGAGTGTTGCCTAACTTCGTCTCATCATTTGCTCACATGTTGCTCAGGGGGGTAATGACTCCTCCTATAGAAATGTTGACGGACGACGGTTATGACCTGCAATTTGGCACAAATGTCCTTGGTCACTTCTACTTCACGAAATGTGTCATGCCTGCACTTCTAGCGGCTGCCGCGCAGTCGCCTGGTGGAACTGCACGCATCGTGAACACGGCTTCTAACGCCCACTGGTTTGGTAGTCTAGACTACAACACATTCAAGGACTCTCCCGCCAGGAGAAAGAAGAGCGCCATGGTTCTCTATGGTCAAAGCAAAATGGTAAGTTGTGTCATCATCGTATCAACTCTTTTACTAAACTCCGGCGTGAATAGGGGAACGTCTTGTTCGCAGCTGAGGTAGCCAGACGATATGGCGACCAGGGTATAGTCTCGACGGCACTCAACCCTGGTGGTATCAAGACGGAGCTTAGCCGTTATTATGACTCCTTTAGCAGAATGATAGGGGTATGTTATCACGTATCATTCAACCTTCCACTGAAGCTAATCGTTTGATGTTCGTAGAACATGTTCTTCCATGATGTATCATTTGGCGCGCTCACGCAGTTATATGCTGGAACCACTGCGGAAGGAGAGAATCTTAATGGAAAGGTTAGCCCCCTTCTCTCCTGACTCTACTCGAACTTATGTCCTGGATAGTATCTTGTCCCGTGGGCACGCATGGGGAATACACATGCGGATGGGCGGGATCCACAGCAGGCCTCGGAGCTGTGGAACTGGCTCGAGGAACAAGTCAAGGACATTTAGATCCAATCGGCTCTCAGGTTCATCATGTCAATACTATACGGTCTTATAGTTTCTTGTACCTTTGGACTTGACCACAAAGCCAAGGATGTATTCATTTGTGTCAGGATTCTAGGTTTCAACTCTAGGTTTACTGTATGAAAGGGTACGCAATGTCAATTATTTACATTCGGTAGACTCCGAGTCAAGCTCAAGGCTAACTTGTTAGCGAGTTCAGCCATCGAAATGTGAAGCCTCTGGCGCATGACTAGCAAACTGGTGGCGCGACCTGGTACATATCGGGTGGCGCTGGGCTTGTGGGGGTACTATTCGCGATGGTGTATTCCTGTATGTATTCGCCTGCGATCACGGTCGCATAATCTCTTATATCATTCTGGACTTCCATACAATATCTCAAGCTTATATTCGTTCTTATCAGGATTTATCGTTCAGTCAAGACTGACGATATGCTCGGGCTAACGAAAGGAAGATCGTGAGAGGGGAAGATGATCGATCATTGCACTCAAGATCCAATACGCTTCATTCATTGAAGCCCAAAGGGTGAAGGATGGCATTGCAAAACGTAAACATAATTACAAAAACAAGACTGCGTGAATAATTGTTTTCGGATTGAGAAACAAAAAGGAAATTTGACTTCGAAGGGAGAAGCATGTTCGTGTCCTTGGAAGGGCGATCCACTAAGCGAACCAAAATAGCGCGAGTAGTGCCATGGTAATCACAAACTGGATGAGTGGAAAGATAAACCGCAATGACTTCAAAAGCTGCATGAACCACGTGGGCATGCATGTTGGTATCTCACGCAGACATTGAACCCTAGACCTGGGAAGGCGACGAGGGCCAAAAGGCGGCAGTCTCAGAGTGAGCGTGTGCTGGCGCATGAGGATCTTGCCCAGGACGATGAGGAGTGTGACGCAGAGACTCAATGCGCTGCCGACAACGAGGGCTCCCTGTGAGAGTGTATGACGCAGCGAAGGCGTGTGAGGTTCGTGCGTAGGGGCATCAACGTTAACGGGGAAATCCGGTCGCGCATTTAACTGTGACGCCCAAATTGACCCGGTTATCATCGCCTGGAGTTGAGGGACAAAATCATGCGTCATCAGAGGATGGAACAATACTCTGACAACTCGAACTCACTGAGAACAGTGTCCAGTTAAGGACGACGATAAGCATCTCAAGAGCAACTTCGTTGGAACTTAGGAATTTCTTCCTCTTCCTCTTCCAGTCCTCCAACCTTTTCCAAATCTGCGAACTGCTGTTTTTCCATATCGCGAGGTTCGTGACAAGGGTTGTCCCTCAAAGCACTTTAAGTGGCAAAGTCTTCAGAACAATACATCCGGAGCAATCAGGAAATTGGGCTTGCCAGTCATCCATTTCCACAAGGCGCACGGATTAATATTGCTAGTAAGTAAGAGTTGCAGAAAACGTTCTCTGCGATGTGAGTGGCCCTCGGCGCTAGTGTGATTTCTGTTTGAGAGGTAACTCAAAGAGAAGCACCGCAGTTTGGCAACCTATAAGCTTGTCTACAGCTGGCACTGCCATGCACAGCTTCCCAAATAGTATCAGTATTCCCGAAGTATACGGCAGTGACCTGTCTATTCCTGTGCGGTTGCTTTGTACTTATTTAGCACACTCGTTTTGGGGGTCATTCGCTGCTCTCGGGCGAAGGACCTCTTGCTTCTGCGCTCTTGCGAGGCCTAGATCAATTAGAAATGGTGACCTCCGACAGCGACCAAATTTTTGTCTATTCCTGGTTGTCTGAGTCCTACTACTATATAAGTCACTGTATGACATTACTCTGCCCGCGTCTGAGCCTCTGGCTGCGAAGTCCTTGGCTTTTTTGATGATATTCCTGCTGTTATTCCTGTCGCCGATTTGTGTTCTGATTCCTCCGTATTGTTGTCCTGAATTCTGCACAATTACAATGTGGTGTATAATGTATACAGAGTATCGGTAGGTACTAAATTTCGTTATTTAACTTCCATGCATTGTCCCGGCCCAAAAGTACAATACACACAGCTTATTGGTACAGATATTACTACGATGCAGCATCCGTTTTTGCTTTTTTTGCTGGCGCAATCGTGGGGATAGCCTGACCACGAACACCAGTATCAGGGCCACCGTCAGGCTCGACGGCACGTTTACGCTTTTCTCCGCTCTGTTCCTCAGACGTTGCGGCGGATTGGCTTTTCTCGCCACTGCGGCCGCCACCACGGCCACCACCTCTCCCACCCCGGCCTCCACCTCTCCCACGTCCACCCCCACGTCCACCTCCTCGTCCGCCTCCTCGTCCACCTCGTGATGAACCACCTTTTCTGTCCTGAGAGCGCGAGAGAGCTGACCGCGCAGCAAAGTTGGCACGATCAATTTGGAATTGTTTCTCTTCTTCCTCTGCGACACAATGACAAGCGTAAGTCACAAGATCGGATACAATACGGGGAGGGTGACAGCACCTTCTGGTATAGACCACTCGACTTCATTGGAGTTCACGGTCTTCAGGTTGGTCTTCACGTAGTCAATCTCATCTTCTGTCAAGGCTTTGTCGAATCCAACGAGACCGAAGTCATCTCCCTTTGAGAATTGTATATATGGTACCCGGGCAAAGCGCTCTCTCAAAGGAGTCTATTGGTCCAGGAAGTCAGAACTTTTCAGACGAAGTCAAAATCACCAAATTACCTTCATCTCTGTAAAGTTAGCATCACCACCGCAACCCGTAAACTTCATTGTCGCGCCCTTGATATATGGCACATTTTCACTCTTCACGCTGCCTCCGTCTTCCTCCTGCACACGAATCTTAGACCCCATGAACTCGAGCCAGACTTCGGGGTTGGGCTTGTCTTTGCCCTTTTGACCCTTCCCCTTCTTCTCATCCGCCATCTCCTGGAACGCATTGAAGCCCTTCCGGCTTGCGATGCTATCCTTGCGCATCTCAGCGGTCTTGCCAGTAAGACCCTTTTCCTTGATTTTCATGTCGCAGTAGGCCTCCCTAGAGTCTATTAGAGGAAATAAATCGGAGGTGAAAAACATCGCACTTGGACATAATTAGCAGCTCCGTGTCATCCCAAGATGGTTTAGGATCAGCATTTAGGAATGCTTCCACGGATTTCATGTCTGCAAATTCGACGAAGACTGATCCCTGCAAAAATATGAGCACATATTTTTTTCTTAATTGAGTCTAGAGGCATGCCTTGAACTGTTTGTTCCCGTCTACACGACGCATCCTGACAGCATTCGTTTCTCCATACTGGTTGAAAAACTCTTCCAACTTCTTCTGTAGATCGGAAGTCTCCTCGCCAAAGCCTTTCTGCAGTGTCGTGCATGAGCATATTTGTCGACACCTCGATGATCTAGCTTACCGCATAGATACTTCTCTCAAACTGACCCTTCGGTGGTTGTACCTCAGTGCGACGCCTCGCATTTTCACCAGCTTCATCCACTTCCAGCTCCTCGCTTGTCCGTAAGGCCTTCACTATCCAATCATGGCCGTTCGACACATACTCTCGCATGCGCTTGAACGAAGAGACAGTTTTGATGGGTACCCAGTGCTCCGCATTTGCGGTGTGCAGACTCCACATGAACCTGAACCATATTAGCTACGCACGCGGTGCATGAGGATCGTGCGCACTTATCGAATGGCAGGTTCGAGTCTGCAAAATAGAACTCGACTATGACATCCATGCAGTCGACAATCATCCATCTGCAGAAAGATGACAAAAAAAAGACATACTCTGCTTGCGAGCATTCTGCAGCTTCTCATCTTCACTTCCTTCATGCACCGCCATATCCTCTCCCGCAGCCCATTTTTCCTCGACAGAAGGCTCTGTAGACATAAGTGATAAACAAAGAATAATTCAGCAAAATTGAAAGCAGCAGAGGAAAGCGCTCGGTTGAACAGATTCGGAGATGAGTCAATAGACCAACTCGCTAGAACTTGAGTCTGAGTGTTGACTCCAGCTTCAGCGCTTGCAAAGAAGCCTAAGTAGCTTTGCACCAATATGTAGTTGTACATTTGAGATTGGCAAGAGTAATCGGAAAAAAAATCGGTGATTAGATAAGGCCTTAGCTCGATCGATCTTCGCCACCATCTCCTCAGCACACGAATCTTCAAACCATCATTAATCATTACCTACGGAAACACTTACTTAATCTCTCAGTACTAGTAGTATACAATACCAATGCTTTGGATCCTGTGTGTGTCTGATATGCGCAACAGCTCAGATTCGGCAGTCTGTCCATCCGCCAGGCCAGGATTTAAATGGACCTTCGGTTCTTTAACATCACTATCACAGACCGTCACCCCCTAGGATGTTGCCGCTTGCTCTGGAGATCCCAATCTGCCCCATTCGAATCTGTCCATCAGGTCACCCTGGACAATGAAGAATGTCCCACCAATGGGATAGAATCCTATGATCGACAATTCTACTCCTATCTGAAAGTCGCCACTCCGCGCGTCAGCAGTTGATTTCTCTATTTTTCGCTTGCTTGACCACGACTACTACCATGGCGCTTCCTACTGCTCTGAGATGCGCAGACCCATATCACATCTCTTTTACGGGAAGCACACGTATGTTCAAACCCATAATTGTATGATCAATCACGACATAGGCACAGTTCTACTTGTGCAGGAACTTGGCGCCATCCGCTGAAGACGCCGCTTCCCTGAGACAGGAAGGGATGAAGTCCCTGAATAACAGTTGTCATCCTGAGTTGTGTTCAAACAGTTTTCTTAGGGTTTGGTTTGTATACCTGCGATAATGGGCGAATTGACTGATATATGATCAATAAATATATTCGAGGAGAGGGAGTGAACGTCAGTGTTTGTTGAAATCATAGTACCGGGTTTGAAACCGGTATGGTTACGCGACCAATGCGAGACGGGGGTGATGTTGGGGGAGGCCCATGAAGAGGCCGTAGCGATCAACTAGGATACTAAAACGTGAGTAGGGTGCCAAAATAATATTTTCAATCGCTGTACCTTATGCAACTGGCAGATATTACTTAATAGGGGAGCTCAAAGTTGAACCCCAGGGAAAACTGGACATGGCCAAAACCGTTGGAATCGCGCGAAATATGACGAATTTGGGAGCAACATATTTCGCTATAGGAGACTCGCTGTGGAGACTAATAGAATATTTCGCATCCGTTGTGATCTTCTCAAATGTTGTAGGGTATGTTGAGAATATTCATATCATATTTCACCACATTTCTTTCAGTTGCGTGTGTGAAATAAAATCGGTTGTATTCGCGTGAATTATACTATAATCTACTGATACAAATGCTTCGGCTTGTGATCAGAAAACACGATATGCGACCAGAAAGCACGATAACGATGCGAAACACGACAGATCAACACTACAGCAGCAATTTGCCAGCAAATACAACACAGCAACAAGGCTGGCAAGCGAGAGCGAACAACCGCGGGGCAATGAGGCTGGCAAAAGCAGGTGAGCGAAAGCAGACGACTGTGGGGCAATGAGGCGAGCGAGAGCAGAGGACCGTGGTGCAACGAGGCAAGCGAGAGCAGACGACTGTGGGGCAACGAGGCAAGCGAGAGCAGACGACTGCGAGGCAACGAGGCAGGCGAGACCAGGAAAGCAATAGGGATACTAATATTATGAACCGTCGGCGATGTCGCTATTCTTCGTCCAGCCCGCGTCCCATCCCTAGCGATTCTCAGCAGCTCAATAGCAGAGAGAGAGGCGGTACTTACTAGCTGTTTGGCCTTAGTATCATAAGACTGTAGACCAAAGTGTCAGAAGTACCCATCAACAGAGGTAGTGCTAAAATACCTTGATCTATGGTCTAACACCTTTTTCTACTACAAGTGAACATAAGTTATTGAAAAACGAGAGTGAAATCAAACTTACCACCAGTGGTTAGCACAATCTCGGGATCATAGAAGCCTGTAGAGAAAACAGCGAGACAATACCATTTGCGAAAAGCAGCGACAACATACCTGAATCCACAGGCTCACTGTCAATAGAGGAAGGCGGCGGGGGCGGGACAAGCTGCGGGAAAGATGATGGTGGGGAAGAAGAACAGCGGGGAAACTCCCCAAACATTTTAACTTCTTTGGGGTGCTACAAAACTCACCCAAACAAAATGAGCTCGCGAGTCGTACGATGTTTAGTAAGCAGTGTGACGACGAACGACGCGTGAAAACATCATGTGTGTCGACAAAAAACGCGATCGACGACGCGACTAAGGCGATGCAAATCAACAACGATGTAATGATGTTATAGTGCGATGCGCAGACGATGATGTCACTGAAGATTACACAATAAATAATATGTCTAAACAATATTTTACGCTATCCTAGCCGTTTTGGCCATGTCCAGTTTTCCCTGGGGTTGAACGCTCACGTTTATGCTTATCGTTGCTTACGCTTACACCCCCCCCCATCGCACGCCAAAGCTGATTATGTAATCATAAGCAAATTTTGATCTCTGTGCAGCCACAGTGAGGCTGCTAGTACTTACCATGGCACGAGTTCCTTTACATGAACAGTATCTCCGTGCATATCTGTTGTCCATGGTCCTCCGCACCCTCGCCAATCCAGAATTGACACCAGAAGAATCGTCCTTTTCAACCTCCGACAGTAAGCTCCATGTCATGTCTTCGGACCAATAAACATCCGGGATAGCAGGTGCAGTATCCTTCTTTGGCATGGTGTTGATACCGGGAGATATATCTTAGCATTGGCAAAGTACCACGGTAACTGTAAACAGACTTCAAACGGACGTATTTTGACTTGTTTACTCAACAGTACAAATCAGTGAGAACGGGGGGGTGTAAGCGTAAGCAACGATAAGCATAAACGTGAGCGTTCAACTTTGAGCTCCCCTAATGATAGTCTAAGAGGGATCACGCTGGCGTCAAAGTTGCTTCTCCGGATCGACAAATTTTCGGAAACTTCGTGATCTAAATGTTCGTCTTGGAACCAGTTCAGTCACCACAGTACATTGCAAATTTGTGGGCAGTTAGGGAATGTAGTAAGTAGTAAGTGATTGACAGAAAGATTGTGAGTAGGATGAGTGTAAGGTATAACGCAGGTCCGAGATCCAAGGGGTCCAGAGAACACGATAAAGAAAGAACATTAAACTACACACAGCAGTGATGATGATCAATTCCGGAAAATATGTGCATGCAAATAAAGTCCGATGCGAGTGCAGGTAAATGAATGAAAGGAAAACTCCTGATCCACTAAGCTCTGAAAAATCAAATACAAACGTTCATCGCACAAGGGCCAGACGCCCGATCACGAGAGCACCGGCCATGACAGCGATCAAACTAGGCAGCGCTTGCGCAAATCCAGGAGCGCTGCTCATCTGTCGACCTTTGCTTGTGCCCGCCAGGGCGTCGGCTAATCCCTTCTCACCGTTCGAGGTAGCCAGAACGGAGGGGTCGATGGTGATGGTAGGTCCATGGAGGTTTGTATATGCGGTGGTGGAGAAGGTCATCGTTGGGCTCTGGTCGGACTCGGACAGCGCGTTATCGGTGAGGAATACAAGGGCAAAACCAGGAGCAGGTACTTTGATTTGACATACGTTGTTAGTTTGATCACAGGGAATGGTCTGCACATCAAGGGTGCCAACAAGTCGCCCGTCTGATGTGAATGGGCCACCGAAGGTCTAGGGAATAATCAATCAAGGTGGTCAATGCAGGTACTTAATGCTGTACACACCTGTCCAGCCCACGTGAAGTTGTATATCTGAGAGACAGAATCAGCCAGTAAGTACCTAAGTAAGCGTTAGGAAACGACAAATCTATGACAATACAGGGATCGCTTACTTGACTTTCACTTGAGCAGGCACTGTCCCCCCAATCGAAATGCTCGCAGTGTAATCGCTGTTGCCAGAAGGATCCGTGATGAAGTTGGTCAGCGCGATACGGACTGGCTGGCCACTTTCGTAAATCGCGTAACCCGGAGTGTAGTCATTTCCACCATTTGCCTGCAGATCCAGGACCTGCGCGGTATTGGAGGCGCCCAGTGCCTCTGCGACGACTAAAGCCGAGTAATAGACCGGACCTGCGATTGGAGCTTCATTGGCACCCAATAGAGAAATTATGCAAGGTAGCTCATACCAATGGTCCACTGATGGAATGTCGACTGGTTTGTCACAGGCGCTGAAGGACAAAGTTAGAACAATCTTCATCCAGGTAGGACAATCAATACGAACGTGTAAAAGGCTGTAGGAGACAATAGTTAGAGATTGAATGACGACAAGACCTGAGTTGAACGTACATTGTAATAAACGCTCTGTCCACCAACATGGAAAAGAACAGTGGAGAAATTGCTGTACGCTAGCTGGAGGGCATAGTCAATCCCCCACAGGGCAGCTCCAAAGCTGTCGCTTAACCCGGGGAAACCTCCGCAAGACGCCGTATTCGTTTCTGTCATGATGAAGGCCTTTCCAACGGATTGCGCATAGGCGGGAGCACCAGGGAACTCGTTAACGATGTCCTTACCGGATTGGTGCGTCAGGAAGGACGGGAACATCTCTTGGCCATAGCGAGGAGTTCCTACCCCGAACAGAGCGTAACAATTATCGGTGGGATACCTTCAGGATTGTGAGCCGGGAGACGCTGATAATAAATAATTATCGTTCACCTTTCAACAGCCAGTGCAGCAAGGTTTTGGTTGAAGTCTGTGGCAAACCCGGTTTGCCAGATATCTGGTGGGCTCCACACGCCAGCCAGGTTAGGGCCAATGAGCAGATTTTTGTTGGGAATATTGGAGTCTGCGTTCATTGCGTCGATGAGAAGACCGAAATCGTTCTTGTAATCCTGAGGTCCATAAGACTGCAAGGAGGTCAACAACGGGATACAGAGTGAAGCCAGAAAACCCTACATCCGGCCGATGACCGTGTCTTGAGTAAAGATCAGGTTCATTGCCAGCCTAAAGCAAATGCAATCAGAGACCGTCATATTATACGTCAGGTTTGCAGACCTGTAGACCAATTAGATATTGTCCCAACATTGCCTCTCCGACTTCAGCGATTTGCAAACGCCAATTCTGAGTGTCGTTGAACGGCACACCTGCACAAGAAGGTCAATGACAACAGGAGATTTAACACGTATCACATACCCATGTACCAGTAGACGTCGGTGAGTGCAGATATCTCGGCCATCATTTTGATAATCTCGCTTGTGAAGACAAGGGGCGGTGTTGCCGTCTTGAAGGTGTTCAGTCTCGGGATAATTCAGTAAGCAAAAACTGCACTTACAGGGTTAGATGACCTTCCGTAGTCCTTCTCGAGAGCAGCACCGTCTGGGGTGCTAGCCACCAGGGTAGCGGTCTCTTGAGTATTACCACCGACACGAACCTTAACGCTGCCTCCGCGTTGTCGCAGGTTGGCCATAAGGTTGAGAAAAGGCACTTGAAGAAAAGAACTGTCGATTGTTATAAATATTGTAGTCATTATCAGTGACCGAGTTTGTTACCTGTTCAGCCCAACTACAAGACATATTCAGTGGATATACAGGCAAGTGAAGGAAGTACTTACGGACTTGCGTTGTAACACTAAACTCTATGCTAAATCCAAAGAATGAACCTTCTTGTTGAATTGAAAGTCCCGAGACATCTCCAGCCTGCAATTCTACATTGAACTGAGTGGGTGGTGGAGGATTAGGTGGGGCCGGTGCATTTAGTATTGTTTGATCGTATGAAGCAGCACCCGTGTATGAGGCAGAGGCAGCCGTCGTGGTGCCAAACGGTGACTGGACATGTGGGCCATAGGCAGTAACTGCTGCCTGAGCAAGGCCAAAGGAGAAGATTAACGAATGGACGAGGAGAAGACGCATCTCAACAAAGTGTCTGAAGCCAGAAAAAAATCATTAGCTACTCTGGAGATCATTTAGTAAGTGTGAAGGAGTACCAGTTCCTCTAGACAGGAATCCACTCCGCAGGAAGGAGTTGCAACGTTGAGACCAAGGTCTTCCCGAAAACTGTACTACAACTTATACCATTTTCGGATCATTTACATAAAGTCAAGACAAGCGCCAATCTTCCAATAATAGACCACGTCGTGCTGCGTAGTCTGCTATCGGTAGATAAACCGAAAATCACGAGCTTTCACACCTTTCCCCCGTAATATAAAGCTATCCTCCGGGCCCGAGCAACCCTAGGCAACCCTTCATTCTGAATCGGCAGCACAAAGACAATGGCGTCTGGACCAAGAGTGGATGTCAACCAACAGACAGCTGCTGATATGAAGACAGCACGTTCACAGACCTCGATCAGTGTCAAGACTGTCAGGAGCTATTTACATGGTGAACAGTCCAGAACATTTTAGTTCTTGTAGCGTCCTAACTTGGCTCAGGTGGACAGAAAGTGTGGGATCTGCGTGAAAGCCTGGAAAAGATTCTTGTGCAGGAACCATTATTCGACAAAAAGCACAGGTGAGCGCCAGCAATCTTGTCTTTCGTATGACTTATTCTCGTAGGGACTTTCTGGGGCGGACAGATCAATATATTAGAGCTGCTGCCATCATAAATAGGCTGGATGAGTTACGTCGAATCCATAGTTGGTCTGAAGTAGAGTATACTACAGCCACGTCACTTCTTTCGGAAGTGATGTCGACCGCACTGCACGACGCTGGTATGCAGACTTATGTCCTCCACATAGACGGGACACTCATGATTTGCGTAGCATTTCAGCCCGTCTTCCTCGGTCAAGGATCTCCCGCATTGATGGAAAACTATTGGGACTTGGTGTATGAGAAGGGTATTCAAGGGTATGTTGGCTCCAAGTCATTTTCGAATGCACTAGACTCACCGGCAAACTTAAGGTGTTATTTGCAAACCGAACTCGGTCATGGCACAAACGTAGCTCGTCTAGAGACTACTTCGACGTATATCCCGGAAACCCAAGAGTTCGAAATAAACTCTCCTAGTCTTACGAGCACTAAGTGGTGGATCGGCGCTCTGGGAAAGTCTGCAACTCACGGTGCTGTCCAAGCGAAGTTAATCTTGCCGGATGGGAAGGATATGGGTCCTCACCTCTTCTTCGTGCAACTGCGGTCATTAGGTTTGCCTGGGTAGTACCCAATTTGTGGCGATACTGAATGCTTTTGCAGAGGATCACAGGCCTCTCCAAGGAATCACTGTTGGCGACATTGGTCCAAAAGCCTCGGGAGGTAAGTGGAATCTTAAGCTATAATACCTAATCTGATGTATTCGCTATAGGCATGGCTGCACAAGATCAAGGCTTCGCTAGATTTGATCATGTACGGATACCCAGGACGAACATGTTCTCGAAGTTTGCTGAGGTTACGACTGAGGGTAGTTATATCCAACCTCCTCACGCAAAACTCAGCTATGGAGGAGTAATTTCTTCAATTCGATCTGATATCGACATTACTGACATGATGTGGCAGATGATGTACATCAGGGCAAAGTCTGTCAATTCTCTCAACTTCTGCCCAGCAGGACTAACAATATATTCTAGCATGATACCATCGGCCGGATGGACCATAGCTAAAGGTAGAGCTCTAAATATTCAGTGTAATTCCAAACCTAATCCTTTCGCAGCTGCGACAGTTGCTATTCGTTATACAACTGTCCGGAGACAAGGCGAACCAGATGCAAAGGGATTCGAACGTCAAGTCTTGACATACCCTTCAACATACTACCGCTTGTTGCCCATCCTCTCTAGGGCATTCGTGTTCATTGAGCTCGGGAGGTATACGGTTTGTTCTACTTCTTTGCCCGTTCAGTGCAAGTACTCACGTCAGCGATGGTTAGATAAAAGCGTTGACTCAGATGCAACAGCGGCTTGCAAATCGAGACACTTCCCTTCTTCCAGAGATGCATGCTCTCTTGTGTGGCTTAAAAGTCTTTGTTACTACACACGGAATCAGTGATATCGAAACTGCTCGGCGTTCGATGGGTGGACATGGGTTTAGCGCATTTGCTGGGCTAGGGCGATTATACATTGAATACCTCCCCGCCGCAACGTGCGTTTTACCTTCTGAGTGTTAGCTGACATTGAAGAGATACTTAGTTTCGAAGGGGATAATTTTGTCCTGGACGGACAGGTAGTACGCGCCGCCACAAAGTTATGCAAAGCTGTGCTTTCGTCAACCTCAGCTGTTGCCAAGCTTCCCCTTCCATCGGCTTATCTGCGTCTGTTGTCCACAGCCGGCGAGGTCCCTCCACAAGTCACTGGATCAACTTGGCACGACGTCCACAGCGTTGTCCTTCTTCTGGAGTGGCGTGCTGCTCTTATGGTAAAGAACTTCACGCAAACACAAGCGAGTGGAGATGTCGATGCGAGCGTCAATCAGCGCTTGGCAAAAGCCGTAACAGAGGCTTTTGTCGCCGCGCAGGTTGGTGAGATGATCAACAATCTCACCATTTTACCTTCGGAGGATGCGAAGGTTGTTGGCTGCCTTTATAGGCTGGTTAGTTGCTATCTTCGTCACTGAAAACGTTTTGATTGCATCACTTTAACAGTACTTACTAACGAGTGCTGAAAGCGCACTCGTAGATCTCCTTTCGGTTGGCTTGATCCGTCATACGGGTGTTGGCGATCCTACGCAGGATCTCCGTTTAGCCGTCAAAGCCCTTTGTCTTGAAGTCCTGCCCAATGTTATTGGGCTAACCGATGCTTTCGGCTTCTCGGACTGGTCGCTAGACAGGTACGTGTAAACCGTATATGTGCGGTTGACGTATTGACTGCGTTCGATAGCGCACTGGGAGTCTTCGATGGCCGCGTATACGAGGCACTCTGGAAACGAGTGCAGATGGAGCCGATGAACAAGGATGAAGTTACTCCGGCTTATGCTGTAAGTCTTTGTTCGATATATTTAGTTGCCAGTTACTCAGTCAATGTAGCCCTATATCCGACCCATGCTACAACGCGGGCAAGCTGCGGCTGAGCAGAAGATGAAGCCCAAAAGTAAGCTCTGAAATTATCTATGATATCCTTCGAGCCGCCGCCATTTGTGAGATGTACGAGTTCCTCCTTAAACACGTGTTCGGACGAGTGGTTTGTGCGCTCCAGAATGTTCGGCACCAGAATAGTAATGTAGGTCAGCATGCCCTGAATCCATATTTGTTTCTCTCGGATCTCTGTTATTCCGTGAGGTATCATCACGCATACTAGTAATGAGCCAAATTACCATGTATGTTCCGTTTGTTTTTTGAAATCACCCTGAGCTGATATGGTAAGTCCAAGAACCACCTGCGATAAGTCGGAACATTGATATTATCACAGTATCACCCGGAATAACGGGAGTTGGCGCCCAAAATTTCAAAATCCATCGTCAACGTATATGTAGGTGGTATTAGTAGAAGGGACACCAGTTCCCAAAGCTTCACCCCGCGATCATGTCTATCCCAACGACTGAAGTCATTATCTTCGACACTTCAGAGGCGCTTCGTAACGACCACTCAGTGTTACGCCCTGCACTCGAAGTAATTTCAAAGGCTGATGGTGTCCAGATGTGCGTGTGCTGGTAGGCATCACTGCTAGCATATGGCACCCTACTCATGCTATTATCGTGATAGGCCCGCCTACGCTGGAGTGCAGATTGAGGACCCAGCGACAGGCTATATCTTCCTCAGTATGTGTTACGTGTTTCGCTAGTCTTGAAAGTGGGATCGAGAATCCTTTGGCTTCAGACTGGGATAGCCTGGCGCACCATCAAGCAATGATAGCATCCGCCTCACACGATATTCTGCGTGAAGTCCTGAAACCCGCTTTAGGGGGTTCGGCAAAGATGCACCATGTGATCTTTAACGACCATCCAATCGCATTCCAACAACCTGTCACAGAAGTCCTCCTCCTCACCCTCAATGACCCCAGTCATCGCACAGAGGTGTTTGACACTCTCATCAAGATCTCGGACTCAACTGAGAAGACGATCGTGTTTGGGCCTACGCTGGAGGATGAGAATGTAATTTTTCTTGTTGGCGGTTGGCGGAGCGTTGAGGTAGGCGTAGTGATTATCACGATTTTTGGGTGTGCTGACGCTGTTGTTGACTTCTAGGCTCACTGGCAGACGGTCGCTAATCCTGAGTCGAAAGCTGCGCTCGAACGGCTGTACACTATTGCCAACAAGGACCATCTGTTCCACTCTGCCTTGACCCCGTATGAATGAAAGTAGCGGCTGACAGTCAAGGTGAGAGGTCGCACCCAAAACAGAATCGTATATCATAATTTATAGGTCAATCCTTCGAGAGATTCACCAGGCGAGCAGTAGACATTGGCTGCGCGGTGTCTCTGACGTTAAAGTAGAGCATTGGTGACCGAATTTCACCGTGTATCATATGCAAGAAAGCGAGCGGTTGTGATGACGCAAGTCAGTCACCTAGTGGGCTCGCCTGTAACAAGTTGTACGATGAATCCGCCAGTCACCAAAGTAGAGAAGAGAACTTTGAAGAAAGAGTTGAAGAGCGATTGATGCGACATCCAATTCACGCTAACATGAAATATATGGCGTGTTATGGCAGGTCGATCAGTTATTGACGTACTATACAGCGCAAAATAACGCAAAGGGCCGCTCGCGGCAGAGCCCGCTACGGTCGTTTGGCAGCTCTCTGTGGTTGTAATGACAATGTGATCTCCATCGCATTCGACTCAAGTTTGACTCAGAGATGGAAATGGTCGGTGCAAGTACAGGATGATGCTGAAACACGGGTCAGTCCATTTTTTCCTTTCCTTTGCTTTTTAGCATGCTTCGACTTCTTCGCAGGGTTGGTAGCGACATCGAACGTTGAGAAGCTTGCGATGGCTGAGTTGTCCTTTGACATGTCTGTCGAGGTCGAGGAGAATATTGGGATAAATTGTTCCTCGACGGGCTCATCAGATGGATTCAGGATCTTAATGGCTTGTACGCCCAGTTGAAATGTCTAGTGTGAGATTAGTAGGCGCGATGTTGAATATTTAGAGGTGCGTACACTTGTGGGCTGCCCGTTCCGTACAATGTCATACATGTGCGCATCGCAGACTGCGAGAATGAGTGTTTCCGGTCTCAATTTGGAGTACGTGTCATGCATGTGGAGGTTGTTCTCCAGAGTGTCGAAAATGTCCAGGTGCTTAAGCATATTCTGTCCTAGTTGGAAGTACGATCCACGGTAGTCGGGGAGGATCATCGGATCGTAAAGACCTCCCTGAAAGACTTGTAAATGACTGGCGAGAAATGGTGGGCTCGCGAGGTTCAACACGGTCAGTACCTTCATCCGCGGTAGGCATTGGGACGTTTACGCTCAATCTCAAGCTCACAATGGAAATGGTGGACATTAGCGTGGTCTGTTGTCCTGCCATGCTCTCCTCGTTCGTGATCTTTCGCTTGCGAGCCAATCACGGCCAAGCTCGACATCGCACCAATTCAGATAGACGGATAGAAACGTCTGTCGAGAATTATACCAGCCGTCGATAGTAGGAACACGCGCCGGGCCGGAAGTCGACTCGACAGCCACACCATTATGATTGGAGACAGAATGCGGCACATTGCAACTGTGCAGGAAAGACAACGACACGGAAGAATATGGACTCGCATCGTTGACACGAATAAAAGCAAGGATACCAGCGAAAGATCCAATTGTGACTTGATAACAGATAGAAGACACAGTCGACAACCAACATACGCAGCACCTCCGAGACCGTGCGAACAAACTGTGAGAACAAAGCACTAAAAAGGGATACTCTGCCAAAATTGATTTTTCGACGATGACAAGCGGCAATTTACTGGGCTAGCTATAGGGTGTGATTTATACATCTACTACCTCCCCATCGTAAAATGCATTTTACCTCTGGGTTGACTGACGAATACTGAAGAGGTACCCCCAGGCGTGAGGGGGAAAATTCTGTTCTGGACGGACGGACATGCCTTACGCGCCAATTTTGCTTTCGTCGACCTCAGCTGTTGCCAAGCTTCCCTCCCATCGGCTTATCTGCATCTGTTGTTTGCAAACAGCGCGACCCCTTCACGAGTCACCGCATCAACTTGGCACGATATCCCCAACGTTGTCTTTCTTAGAGTGGCCCGGCGTGCTACTATTATCGTAAAGAACTTTACGCAAACGCAAGCGACAGGAGATGTCGATACGAGCAATTAACACTTGGCCAAAGCCGTAACAGAGGCTTTTGTCGCCGCGCAGGTCGGCGAGATGATCAACAATTTCACCATTTTATCCTCTGAGCCTGATGCCAAGGGTGTCAGCTCCCCATATCGACCGGTTAGTTGCTATCTTCGTCACCTGCAAACGTCCTGATAGCATCAATTTCATAGTACTTACTAACGAGTGCTGAAAGCGCTCTTGGGGATCTCCCATTGTGCGTCATCGCACGGGTGCCGGTGATCGTACGCATGATCTCCTTTTAACCAATGAAGTCTTGAAGGCCTGCCCAATGCTATTGGACCAACAGATGTTTTGGCTTCTCAAACTGGGTAATCTCTATCTGTATGGCTCCACGTATTTATTGTGTTCGAAAGCGCGCTAGGAGTTTCCGATGGCCGAGAATACGAGGCATTCTGGCAATGAGTGCAGGTGGAGCCGATGAACAAGGATGGGAGCTACTCCCTCATGCTGTAAGTCTTTCTTCGATATTTGGTGGTCGTTTATTCAGTCAAAGCAGTGCTATTGCAAGCTCATCTTGCTGCATGGATGGAAATCTCCGGCTGGAACGAAAGAACCGGACAGAGTCTGCGTTCCATGTTTGTAAGTCACGCGTGCATTGGGGCAAAGACCCTACCTCGTGGCTAACCTATTTAACCTGGCATTCATGAACACTGATAGCAGTTGGTTAACCCCCTTTAGAAATAGCCGAAGACACGGAAAATTCTAAACTCCACTGGAAGGGCGAGTCGCCGCGAGTACTATTAGTAGGAAGCGGTATCCCCCTGATAAGAGCTTTCGTCGGTTCGAATCCGCTGCCAATCCGTCTCCCTAGCATCCCCCTCCCAAAGCTGACCGAGCCTATACTCTGAGACCGCTGACTGCCGCGGGTGCGATGGATGTAGTTTGCCCAGCGGCGTTTGCTTGGACGCTGTGGCCGCGGGCTTTGCAGACCCCGCCTGTTGGCTATAACTGTGACATTCTTCACACGTGTCAAGTTATTGATATGTACGTGCTTCTTATTGATCATGTGTGGAGCTGTCCAAGAGCCGTCCGCGCGTTCGCGACGATAGGCAGTAACGAGACTTTCGCAATGAGTATTACCCTCAACAACAAGAGACCCCACGGAAGTTTGAAATTCATCGACCATGGTATAAATACTTAGACAATGTTGTAAAGAGCATCTATTGCCAAAGCTTCACCCGCAATTATGCCTATCCCAATAAGTGAACTTGTTATCTTCAACACAACAGAGGCAGTTCGTAATGACCGCTCAATTTTACGCCCTGCATTCGAGATAGTTTCAAAGTCTAATGGTGTCCAGATGTGCGTATCACTCTCCTGCTGCTAATATATGTTACTGGCAATGCAGGGGGCGCTAATCATACTACTGTTGCAACAGGCCTGCCTACGTTGGAACGCAAATCGAGAATCCAGCTAAAGGCTATGTCTTCATGAGTATGTGTTACGTATTTCGTTGGTCTTGAAAGGGGCGGGAAATAACACCCTGGCTTCAGACTGGGATAGCCTAGCGCACCATCAGGCGATGATGGCGTCCCCCTCGTACGCTCCTCTGCTTGAAGCTCTGAAACCCGCATATGGGGGCTGGTCGAAGATGTACCATGTGGTTTTCAATGCCCATCCCATCGCATTCAAACAGCCTGTCACAGAAGTCCTCCTCCTCACCCTTAAGAACCCCAGTCATCGCACAGAAGTGTTCGACATCCTCACCAAATTATCGGATTCAACTAAAAAGATGCTCGTGTTTGGGCCTTCGCTGGAAGATAAGAATGTGATTATCGTCGTTGGTGGTTGGCGGAGCGTTGAGGTAGGCGTGGAGACTATCGTAATTTTGGACTTGCTGACGCTGTTGTTGACTTGTAGGCTCATTGGCAGATGGTCGCTAATCCTGAGCCGAAAGCTGCGCTCGAACGGCTGTACACTCTTGCCAACAAGGACCATCTGTTCCACAGTTCCTTGACCCCTTTCACAGGAAAATAGCGGTTGTCAGTTAAAGAAAACTGAGGTCAAATTCAAAGCACGCAATTGTACATTATAAGTTTCCGTGTCACAAAGTTCTAATGAAAGAATCCTGAGAGGGAAAGCAAAACAAATGAGAAGGCATACCCTGACTGTTCATCAGTTTATGTTTTGCTCAGCTGACCCAACTTGACGTGATGATCATTTTTATTGATTGCGTTATCTCTGGCGACATCAGGGACCTATCCGAGTCCAAGCACATTCTGAAGTTCGTACCTAGTATTGCATCCCAAACTGTCTGGTGGAATCCTGAGATTATGCCAGGCCCTGGC
Organism: Suillus lakei; assembly: GCA_016628065.1. Classification (NCBI taxonomy): domain Eukaryota; kingdom Fungi; phylum Basidiomycota; class Agaricomycetes; order Boletales; family Suillaceae; genus Suillus; species Suillus lakei. The sequence continues at coordinate 96,537 of JABBWA010000071.1, read as the reverse complement.
TTTGAAATGATTACAGTACTAGTGTGATATTTTCCCTGCCAAGCAACAATTTGATATCCTATTACTTGTACAATCGGTCGATTTGTTATATATAGCTACTGAGTGTGCCGAGTGCAAAGCCCCCTATGACGTGGTTGAATCATCATGCATCATGCATCAATGGATCATCGATCATAGGTCACTGCAACGCCCAGACTCAGTGCAAATGTAGGTTGGATGTGGGCCCAGATCTGGGACCGTAGTAGTATTAAGTAGACAATATTGTTGCGTACATGATCATTGTCATCGCCTTCAAACGTTCAGTGGCGACCCGAAGTTCCGGGATCCGACTGCTCGTCAATGATCGTAGTCACAGATTACTCCGCACCATGTCCGCCAGCTGGCATTTGCGCTCCATCGCGTCAGATCCAGGCACAAACTGGTCTTCAGACTTCTCGAGCTCGCGCAACTATAGACAACTGTGCGACCAACACAGCTGCCTGATAGGCTATTGGACTAACCGATGTGCCTTTCGGCTTGGACAGGTCCCAGATAATGTGTAACCACGCCTATACGACTCGACGTATCGATAGCGCGTCAGGAGTCTTCAATAGCCGTGTATAGAGATACTGCGACGTCACACATGTGCAGATGGAGCTGACAAACAAGGAATGAAGTTACTCCAGTTTATACTGTACGTCTTTGTTCGATATTTATCTATACTCAATCGATGCAGCTATATCGGACACATGCTACTAGGACAAGCTGCGGCTGAGCAGAAGATAAAGCCCGGTAGACCCTTAATATGTATGCTATCTGTAGAGTACAGTCACTGGCCGCCGTTTGTGAGATGTAAGTGCTCCTCCCTGACCACATGTTCGGACGAATAGGCCAAGGATCTGGGTAGTAATGTGAGTTAACAGTTAACATGCCCTGTATTCATATGACAATATTACTTTTGTTGGATCCCTGTCATTCTGTGAGGTATCTTCAAAGTTCGCACATACTAGTTTGTAGTATGTATTGAACCAAAGTTCAAGTTACTATGTACGTACCAATGTGTTCTCAAAATCAACTTGAATCGTGTGAGCTGAAGACGTTCAAGAGCCTCGCGGTAGGTAGGATACCTGGAGCAATCGGGAATCGACACGACATTCGGAAATTCCTCGGTTAACGTATATATTTAGGGGATATTATAAGGGGCACTTCTTCATGATCTCATCCCCACCGCAACCATGTCTATCCCAACGACTGAAATTATTATCTTCGAGACTTCAGAGGAGTTTCGTAACGACTACTCAATTTTACGCCCTGCATTCGACATAGTTTCAAAGTCTGATGGTTTCCAGAAGTGCGTATAGTTCTCTTGCTGGTAGATATCACTGGTAGCATTGGACACCTTAATCATGCTATCATTGCGACAGGCCCATCTACTTTGGGGCACAGATCGAGAAACCAGCCACAGGCTATCTCTTCCTCAGTACGTGTTATGTATTTTGCTAGTCTTTGAAAGGGCGCTGATAATGCTGGCTTCAGACTGGGATAGCCTGGCGCACCATCAGGCGGTGATGGCGTCCCCCTCGTACGCTCCTCTGCTCGAAGTTCTGAAACCCGCCTTTGGGGGCCCATCGAAGATGCACCATGTCATTTTCAACGACCATCCCATCGCGTTCCAGCAGCCTGTCACAGAAGTACTACTCATCACCCTCAAAGATCCCAGTCATCGCGCTGAGGTATTCGACATCCTCAGTAAGCTATCGGATTTAACCAAGAAGATGCTCGTGTTTGGGCCTACGCTAGAGGACGGGAATGTAATCATTCTCGTTGGCGGCTGGTCGAGCGTTGAGGTAGGCGTTGATATTATCATGATTTTGCACGTACTGATACTGTTGTTGACGTCTAGGCTCACTGGGAGACGGTTGCTAATCCTGAGCCGAAAGCTGCAATCGATCGGCTATTCGTTCTTGCTAACAAAGACCATCTGTTCCATGTTGCCTTGCGCTCTTATGCAGGAAAGTAGCGGTTGACAGTTACGGTTACTAAGGCTGAATCCCAAGCACTTGTACATTATGAACTCCTGCATCACAAAGCCCATATGACGGAATCCAGAGAGGAAAGGTGAAACATCGAAAGTACGCCTCGGCTGTTTTTGAGATTGCCAGGAATCAGCTCACGCTCCATGGTGCTCACCCAACTTGACTCGTTATCGTTATTGATAGCTCTTGTATTATCAAGGCCCCATCCAAACACATTCTGGCCCCTGGGATATCCAAAACCAATCGCAATCAGCCTAAATGAAATAGCCAGACAGGGGGGTACTACACATCTACGATAAGATTGTTGGGACACGTTGGTTGCTAAGTTAGCTCTAGCAGCGATGGCGATAGCTCAAAGTAAGCCAGTGCGTGACGAACCGGAACTTCATGACCAACCAACGTCCTAGAGCTCCCATGCGTCAAGTGGCGGCCATATGGCGTGGAAAAACCACCAGATGTCTCCTGCGGCGATGCGTAGGTTGGGTGATCCTGGAAGGAACTGTAGTAATACGATGTTTCATGATTACGGCGACTCAATTTCAGCGACATAGTACTTGAGAACCCAAAAACGTGCTCTATCAAAGCCTATGCGAATGCCATTAGCCTCACAGATCAGATATCGCGCTTTGATGAGTCAAGCTTTCAAATATGTGGGACGATTTGTGGAACTGAGTTAAGTCCCTTAAGCTAGTGGGTGATCACGTGCTTGTGCTCGGCCACCAAACTTACCTTGGCATGTGGGCACGGACTCACTGAGTACCCGTATCATGACTCGATCAAATGCCACATCTGTGCCTTTAAGTGCTACGGATATGTGGTGGGAAAAGAGTGGTTGATTCACGGGAGCACAAGTTGGAAAACGATCATTGGGCCTGCAGACACTCGATGTTGAAACTTATTTCTTTGGCGGCATCTGCAAGTGATCTCAGACTGCGGTCAGACATCCAGACTTTCATAGAGCGTTGAGGTCAAGGGCCCTGCAGAATGGCCTATCGGTGCAAGACTGCAAGTTATTTACTTCGCGTGAGTCATGAAGGTATCTTCACTGCACACCCTACCTCTGAAAGAATAAAGAAAAGTCTAGTTCTGGTGTCGCAGTTACTAAGATTCCGTGTCAAGGTTCGTGACCTGACCGGTGTGGCAGACTAGCGCTAATGAGCCTCTGAATCCGGCACTATCAGCGGAATCCCACAGGGAAAGAGACACAGTCTCGTCTACAAGCTACTCACGGCGATCTATGTTCATTTTTTTTGAGCATCCAGATTTAGCATTATCCATCTCAGCGCTACTCGTTCGTCCGATGGTGTCTACGCATCGAGCGTAGCATTCGCCAGGAGCCCTAAACCAGAATGGGTGCGCTAACTTCCTTGGCAGCTCATTCCAGCCTTCGGTCTCATCCCCTACGAGTCCCTACGCCATGCATAGGTTGACCGGGGCCGGGGCGTGGTACAGTTCATACTCTACCTCATGAGTCATACATGCCCACGGTATACACGCCTGTCATCATTCAGACCTGAATATACGAGCTCCGGCTTATTCTTCCACATGCCCGTCCATACTAGTCGACCGTATCCATGGAACAGATTCGATATTTTGTCTAGGCTGCTCCTCGGACATGGGGCGTTTCCTACTTTCTACTGCGGTAATTCGGTTTTCCCTGCAGTGTTCTTCCCTTGCATTGCCTCTCGTCCAGTGTGGGTTTACCAGACGACCGTACTGCAACCGCCTTATCTCACCCATCCCAATCATTATCGTCTTTGCAAGCGTTCTGACTCCGGGTCAAAACCTCCCTGGCCCTCTGTGGAAGCTCATGTGCCTGAGAGTTTTGATAAACATTTTAACGAACTTCTCCACAATCTTAATAACACAGCTGATATGATGTGCGTTCACGTAACTCCAATCGGAGTGTGCCCAGTTATTGATAACAAATCATTTAGACACAGACAGTATCTTGAAGCCCTAACTGTCAAGGTGCTTTCAATGATGCATCTTCACGACAGCGGCCGCCTGGAAGAAATATTGGTCAGTAACAATCCGCAATAAGTTTTACCCTCTAATTCAGAAGGGTATATACGGAAATCTTCAAGTAAAAAAGCACTCCCGCTTCCAATTCAGGAGACAGAACCCACGAGGGAAGAAAAACGACTAGCCAACGACGAAGACGAGCGCGAAACGTCTGATGATTGAATTGGTATGACAAGATAAGGTACATTCTCCTTGGCCTATATCAATAGTCGACCCACATCAATCATCACACACCCTCCACCCCCTCTAACCTTCCTGAGTCTTGTTCCTTGTGCGACATGATGGATACCCAGGAATCTGAAAAAGTTAGTAGTAATGTAGGCCCGATCAAAACGAAACTATGTGCTGACCTTCCGAACGTCTCAGGCTGGCTCGACCCATCAGCCGGACCATCTATACAAAGGCAGGCGAGCTTCACTGCCCCTCAACATCGTAGTCATAGGATGTGGTCTGGGAGGTCTGGCCGCTGCATACTGCCTCGCACAGGCGGGCCACAATATCACCATCCTCGAAGCAGCGTCAGCCATTGGTGAGGTGGGCGCTGGTGTTCAAGCCAGCCCTAATGTCTCGCGTCTCCTGATGCGTTGGGGTCTCGGCCCACGTCTCGAGGAACTTGCCGTCAAAATTCAGGCCTTGAGCTTCAGACGATGTGAGTTACGTCGAAGTGTTCCGGTACTCTTGCTTGATGGCAATCTCCAGGGACGAATGATGAAGTCGTGGGGTGGACGCCGTTTGGGGATGTGATCGATAAGGAATATGGCGCCCCTTTCTACCTTTTACACGTTAGTCTCTCCTTATTGCATTTATCCTCCCTGACCAGACTAAAACAGCGAGCTGACCTCCACCATATGCTCTACGAGGCCACTGAGCCATACTGTAACATCCGTGTCAATTGCCGTGTTGTATCCATGGACCCATCGAACCCTACTGTGACTCTTGCTTCTGGTGAGGTCGTATCTGCTGATCTGATCGTTGGTGCGGACGGGATCAAAAGCGTTACCCGGGAGTATGTCGTCGGCGGGCCCGATAAACCCAGGGTTACTGGAGACTCTGCTTACAGAGCCCTCATCCCGGCTGAGAAACTCCTACAGGACGATGACCTGAAACCACTGGTGGAGAAAATGGAATCGAATATATGGATGGGCCCCAGAGGTCATATCGTCGGTTATGCTATTGTAAGCCGGCTGTTTAGTCAACATTGGGAGCTAATGCGGGAGCTGCACAGCGTGCCAAAAAGAATTTAACCTCGTCATGATGCATCCTGATGACGCTGAAGGAGGTGTGGAATCGTGGACTGCTGAAGGTAATGTGGACAGAATGAAAGAGAGCTACAAGGGGTGGAACACCACGTCAGTGACTCCATTTTGATGCCCACCTTGTACTTATGCAAATTGGTAGTGTTCAAAAGCTTCTGGCGCTTGTTCCGTCAACGCTCGATTGGAAGTTGATGGACAGAGACCCACTGCCTTCGTGGATTCACAAGGATGGCAAGTTGGTCTTGTTGGGCGACTCATGTCACCCAATGCTGGTTTGTGAATTCTCGATTAAAGTAGTGCATGCTGAGTATCATATCCTCTTAGCCGTACCGTGCGCAAGGGTCGGCCATGGCGGTAAGGATGAGTATCGACAGTAAAACGAGTACTGACACAGAGTTCTCTAGATTGAAGACGCTGCCGTCCTAGGCAACATATTCTCGCACTGCTCAGACCGCTCGCAAATTGTGCCGTTGCTCTATGCCTACCAGTCTCTCCGGTACGACCGTGCCACCGCGACACAGATATCCTCAAGTCTAAACCGACACACATTTCATCAACCCGATGGGCCAGAGCAAGAGGAGCGTGATCGCGACATGCGTGCGGCAATGGAAGACGCATTCCGCGTGGCATGCGGCGAGCCGAGCACGCTTGTGCTAACAGGCAATGCAAATCAGTGGGCTGATAAGAAGAAGAGCGACATCCAATTTGGATACGATGCGGATGAGGAGGCGGAAAAGTGGTGGCTCGCGAATGGGGACAGGCTGATGACCCCCGTTCCTCCAATCGAAGTCAAGTCAAGAGTTGTGCATTCTGCAAATCGCAATCACTAAGTCCATAGGAGTCCCCTGGTTATTTTTATTGGTTCTATGCTACACTAGATTGGTTGATGTACGAGTATCGAGTGTGTGGTGGCCGTTTGGCTCAGATGACGGTCCTGGCGTGAATGTGGCAGTGCGAGGAGCTGGCTATACTTAGTTCTGCGTCACTCCGACTTGTCCTTGCGATATCGAGTATCGGTATTTAACGCTACCGTGAGTCCGTCTGATGCATCATGTTTAATGTGTATCAGTTATTCAGGGATCCTCCCGCAGACTCGGCATTCGCGCATGTGAGTCAAATCCTAATGGACCCGTTGTCTGCCTGTGGCGAAAAATCGCCCTCCTCCAAATCCCTTCGAGTTGCCAGAAACATCATGAGCCTGCAATAGAATCGTTTTAGGACACGAATGGATCATCTACTGATAGTACCATCGACGGGAACAACTGGCAAGGAGCCTACGTCCACTCATAGGTCGTCAAACGTCAGTACGAACGAACTAGTGATATGTTCATTATTTTCGTTCATTGGCTCACCAAGCAACTAAACGCAGTACTCATTGGCCCTCTGGAGTCGAGTCTCAAATCTCGATGTGTTGCCATTATCTGAGGATGAGGACCGTTGATTTTTGCGTCACACCGTCTGTGTGCGCTCACGATGCGTATAACATTCAACGACCGGTTTACCTTCTCTCAGTCCTCCCCGATGAGACATACATGTTCCCGAGACTGCTGTCTCTGCTGTCACGTCTGACTAGATATTTGAATCTCTTTTTCTCCTATTGCTGCGTTCTTGTGTCCTAATCCAGATTTGAAATGTATTGCGACCCATTTTACCACTTTGGAGGATCGATAAAAGATAAGTACGCTGTCCCTGATAGGCTTTGATAGTGTCCGTTTGTGCAAGCGGCTTGTTATTCTGCTTTGTCCACGCACCTCTCCAACCGTCACACAGTCGTTGATTTGTGTCAAAATCCCAATGGAGACAAATTTGGACAGGGATATCCTCAATTGAGGTCACAGGTCTCTTGCTTTGTGACAGTCATGCGACACGACAACCTTTGACAAAAGTGGACACGATGTCCACTTTATATCCAATTAGAGTATAGTAGTGGTTCTTGTTGTACCTAATAGGCACCTGAGTTAAATTCTGATAACAAATCATAGGTAATTGAAATTCGAAAATGAAGCTTGGAGAGAGCTGTGTCAAGACTTTCAAGTTCCGGTAAGTAATCCATCACGGCAACGGCGACCTTGAAGGGAGCTGTGCCAGTGACCGCAAAAGCACAGTAAGTCTCCACCCCCAATTCAAATTTAAAGAGCCAGCCCTCATAGCTTCAAGTAGGACAGTACTCCTGCTTCCAATTAAAGAGGCAGAATCTACGAAGGGCAGAGAAACGACTAGGCAGCGAAGACTGACGCGAAACTTTGATAATTGAATCGAAATGACCTGATTTGAGTATTTTAATCTGCTGAGGCGAACCGACTACGGTCACGAAATAAGGCGGCAAAACAGTAAATCCTCCTTCACATCCTATATCAATCGTCCACCCACACCACTCATCATTGCACACTTCAGCCCCCTTCATCATCCCTAATCTTCGAGTCCTTGCGTGATATGGACGCTACGGAATCTAAAACAGTTAGTGGCAATGCGAGACAACGCGGGACAACGTACTGACCTTCTGAATGTCTCAGGCTGACTCGACTCACCAGCCCGACCATCTATACAAAGGAAGGCGAGCTTCCCTGCCCCTCGACATCGTAGTCATAGGATGCGGTCTGGGAGGTCTTGCCGCTGCATACTGCCTCGCACAGGCAGGCCACAAAGTCACAATCCTTGAAGCGGCGCCCGCTATCGGTGATGTAGGCGCTGGCATTCAAGCCAGCCCCAACGTCTCGCGTCTCTTGAAGCGTTGGGGCCTCGGCCCACATCTGGAGGAACTTGGCGTCAAACCACGGAATTTGAGCATTAGACGATGTGAGTTACGATGGAATGTCCTGGCGTTCTTGCTTGACGCCGATCTCCAGGGAAGAACGATGAGGTTGTAGGGTTCACGCAGTTTGGAGAGGCGTTCGTTGAGAAATACGGTTCCCCTTATTACCACATACACGTTGAGTCCTCTCCCTGATGCACCGATTCTTCCTGACCAAGTTGAATCAGCGGGCTGATTTCCACCGTATGCTCTACGCGGCAGCTGAACCATACTGTAACATCCGCGTTGATTGTCGTGTTGTATCCGTGGACCCGTCGAAACCTACTATGACTCTTGCTTCTGGGGAGATCGTATCTGCTGACCTAATCATCGGCGCGGACGGAGTCAAAAGCATCACTCGGGAGTGTGTTGTCGGCGGGCCCGATGAACCCAGGGCTACTGGAGACGCTGCTTACAGGGCCCTCATTCCGACTGAGAAACTCCTGCAGGATGATGACCTGAAACCACTGGTGGAGAATACGGAATCAATTATATGGATGGGTCCCAACGGCCATATCGTCGGCTATAATATCGTAAGCAGGCTGTTCGGTCAACATTGTCAACATCGGGAGCTAACGCAAAAGCTGGGCAGCGTGCCAAGAAAGAATATAACCTCGTCATGATACACCCTGACGGAGCTGAAGGGGGTGTGGAATCGTGGACTGCTCAAGGTAATGTGGATAGAATGAAAGAGAGTTACAAAGGGTGGAACACCACGTCAGTGACTCCATTTTCATGCACACCTTGTACTCACGCTCACTGGTGGCGCGGTTTGCAGTGTTCAAAAGCTTCTGGCGCTTGTTCCGTCAACGCTCGATTGGAAGTTGATGGACAGAGACCCACTACCTTCGTGGATTCACAAGGATGGCAAGTTGGTTTTGTTAGGCGACTCGTGTCACCCAATGCTGGTTTGTGAATTCTCGATAAAAATGGTGCATGCTGAGTATCATTTCCTCCTAGCCGTACCGCGCGCAAGGGTCGGCCATGGCGGTAAGGATGAGTATCGACAGTAAAACGAGTGCTGACACCAGAGTTCTCTAGATTGAAGACGCTGCTGTCCTAGGCAACATATTCTCGCATTGCTCAGACCGCTCGCAGATTGTGCCGCTGCTCTATGCCTATGAGTCTCTCCGGTACGAACGTGCCACCGCGACGCAGATATCCTCAAGTCTAAACCGGCACATATTCCACCATCCCGACGGGCCAGAGCAAGAGGAGCGTGATAGCGAAATGCGTGCGGCAATGGAGGATGCGATACGCGTGGCGCGCGGCGAGCCGAGCACGCTTGTGCTAACAGGCAATGCAAATCAGTGGGCTGATAAGAAGAAGAGCGACATGCAATTTGGATACGATGCGGATGAGGAGGCGGAGCAGTGGTGGCTTGCGAACGGCGATAAGTTGATGAGCTTCGTCCCTTTATCCGAGGCAGTGAATTAAAATTGTGGTGGCGTGAAGCTCTGTGGTTGTACGTAGAAGTTGTGATGTTCTCTGATTTGAAATTGCATGTGATAGTCCCAGAAAATGTGCCCTGTCATACCAAACAAGTGCTTTTGCTATCATGAATTCAATGGCCTCTGTTGTTGTACGTCGATTATCTTCGTTCAGCAAAAACAGAGTCGCGTGAGCAGTCACCCATGCACGCTCATGGTGAGGCCTTAGTAACAACTAACAGAATTAGATCGATACCCACAAGCTCGCACAATTTGGTGCCTGAGGTGTTTGTTTCAGGATCATGTCAGAGTAAGGTTGCATGAGGGAGGTTGCATGGCGAGGGAGAATCTGCAGGTAACCGCATGGAGCTTGCAGTCAATGTCACAAAGCAGGAAGTTCGAACACAGTGGCATCTGTCCGTAATGCCATGCCAGTGTGTCAGCACCACAGTTTCCGTGCTTCGGACGATAAGCTCATCTATGGGCATATTGAACGGCCTAGGTCTGCGGCGCATTTCGCTCACGACTAGATGGAGATCACCCTGATTCTGGTAGGAATCTGGATCAGTTGCAAAGGTTTGCATATGCTACTTAACCCTGGTTGGTGCTCAGGGTGACATGGTGGTCATCATGTAACTAACAAAGCTCTTACAATTGCGCGTGTATCGCGAAGTTACACTCAAAGAGCAATTCAGTTTCTCGCGAATGTAACCGCCTGCAACATGATTGTCGTTGAATATAGCTAAAATTGTCTTCGGCGAGTATAGTGCAAATTACAATGTAATTTGCTGATCGGAGGCGCCTATAGGGCTGCATCTTGTCGCAACTAGTATAGCTTGGAGTCATTCACCGTACTAGATGTCCACTAGAGTTCACGCATTTTTGGGGCAACGTCTAAAAGTGCATTTTCCCTAGCTCAGTTCGCGCACTTTGTCACACCATGTCACACCTCTGCCGCAATGCCTTTTCACACTCCGCAGTGTCCGCACCATTCGTACAGTTGTGAAGTTGCGCGCTGTGTACTTACTTAGAGGCAATGGCACACGAAACAATCCGTATGAAGCGGCAGAAGAGTGTAATTATTACTATTGAACTGATTATGTGACAATAAGATATATCTCGACTCTCGAGTTAGAGACTTTAGAGTAACTGATGTGAATAATAAGGTGGACTCGGATGGGCCTGGCACAGCTGTTTGGACTTGACCATGCAGCTGTTGGGGTGGGCTCGGACTTCAATTTGGCATTGGTGTTTTTGTGCCGTATTTCGGCATTGCGGAGTTTCGGTTTACACAGTCTCGATGTAACGCTTTGGATAGATTGTCACGTCTGGGGCATATTTCTTTTTTGCGAAAGATCCTGACAAGCATATGGCCCCGGAGAAATTTGTTTTAGTATTCTCTCATCGTGTAAAACCATCATACTGAATTCCAGACTTTAATGTGGCGATCTGACCTTCAGAGCGAGTCTTCTATACACAAATCTAGCCTCCAGCACCAATAAGTTGGCCATGGGACGAGTTCTACTTCGATTTTCTTCAAACAAAAACATGGCCATGTGTATTATGTTGGAGGAAACCTAAATGCTATATACATCTAACGATTCCGTGCAGAATTGCGTGTGCTAGAGTCAATGCGCGAACTCTTGGGACACACGGACTCGTGGGACTATCTAGTACATGTATTTGATACTTGCAAAGTCTCGTTACTTGGTACCTGGTACTTAGTAGCAAACACCCCTACCTTGTTGCGTTACTATGGGCAATATTGGGCGATTCGCGCCCAAAACCTGAGATGCCCAGCTTAATCGTTGTATATGCGGATTGAAATATTGACACAAGCCTCCTGTGCGAGCCTCTCCGAGAAGAATGACGTTCATAAGGTTGTCTTAGTCAGCAGTCGGGGCCTTGAAGAATGACGCTGCTGGCCAGGCGTGGGAGCTCTCACTTGAATACTTACCATGTTGTCCATCGCAAAATCTGCTCTGCGGCCCTCTCTGGCTCGCGCCTTTGCCGCTCCTACGACCAGCATGTCTCTCCACACTCTTCCAGACCTGCCTTATGCTTACAATGTTTGTGTCTTTTCATATATGAGCGCGGAGGATGTACCTGAAACTTAATGGTCTAGGCTCTTGAGCCATACATTTCCGAGGCAATTATGAAGCTTCATCATACTAAGCATCACCAGACCTATGTCAATGGACTTAATGCTGCAGAGCAAGCTTATGCGACGTCACCCTCCGTCAGGGAGAAGATTGCCTTACAGTCTGCACTGAAATTCAACGGCGGCGGTAGGGCTCAAGGCTTCTTGTCCTAAAAACTTGGCTTCATGTCATCTAGGTCACATCAACCATTCGTTGTTCTGGAAGAATCTTTCGCCCGCCAATGCTGACGGTGGTAACCTTCCTGACGGTCCTCTGAAAAAAGCCATCGAACGTAACTTCGGATCCGTGGAAGAATTTAAGAAGAAGTTCAATGCTGCCACCGCAGCTATCCAGGGCAGTGGATGGGGATGGCTCGTAAGACATTTTACGGGTTGCATGATTAATATTGTTGACGTCGGCCCGTGAAGGGATACGACTCTACCACTAAAATGCTCGAGATCGTTACGACCGCCAACCAAGATCCTTTACTTTGTACGTGCGCGTCGGAGCCGGACCGGATACCCCTGACATATTTACGCAGCTCACACCCCCATTATCGGCGTTGACATTTGGGAGCATGTAAGTGTGACCGACCATTAGCCTACGACATCCCTACTGACATTAGCCGTTTGCAGGCTTTCTACTTACAGGTATGTAATGATCTGGCAAATCATTCAGTTATATCATTTATCTTTCTTCTTTCACAGTACCAAAATGTCAAGGCAGATGTGCGCGTCCCTCCCTGTGTTCGAGAATAACAACTGACATGCATGTAGTACCTCACTGCGATTTGGAATGTCGTCAACTTCAAGGAGGCAGAGCAAAGGTTGGTTGAGGCTACCAAGTAATTTTGCGCCGTTGCATTGTAAACTTCCGTCGCACAATGTGATACGTTCTTATGAAGTTGAATCACATGTTGAAGTTGCAGTTAAGTGCCAGTACACATATGTTCACTTTCATCGTATTACCTGCAACGAAATTCAGCTACTTCAAGCTCTAATGGAACACACCTTCCGTAAAAAAAAAAAAAAGGACTATACAACAATTATCTTGGAGACTATGATCAAGGTATATGGGAGATGACAGCTGCTTATGCAGATTTCCCGATGAGGAGTCGGTAAGCTCAAGGCGTTCCAGACTACAACAGAGTATTTGCAGGGTGGGGAATTAGCCCCGCCAGAACTCCCGCAATGCTACGCATGTTCTTCGTTCATGTTCAAATGTGGCTCAAAACGATTCTGCAGTTGCCCACCATGGAGCAGACTGATCATGTATCGAGTACTGCGCCTACTCGGTGTGCATTGTGGTGTCCCGCTGCGGGTGTGTACACGCTATGATTTACGCAACTTCGGTTCGACCCGAGGCTCGGTAGACGAACTAGCCCGATAGTCATGTGGGGGTTCTGCAGGGTCATACCTGGGACGGGCCCCGCCCAAAATTTGATAGTAGGTCCTTGGAGATTTCTTAGATCATTTGTTCTTTAAGTGATCGAGGATACCCGAGCGCTCTTGACCATCGGCATCCGTCGTCATTTGGTTCCAACTTGCCCAAGCAGGCATGGACTCTGACGGAAATTGGGGCCTTGAGGCTTGATGAATATTTTGTTCATGAATGACAGGTCCGTCTGCAGTTTAATTATCAAGGCTCTCTTCGGTTAACGACGGCGAATACAGCATCGGTCGATATCAAACAGTTCCTTCTGATCCCCGTGGGTGATCATCGATCATCTTCTGCACAAGGTGGGTGTCTTATCCCCACGTCCATGTACGACAAGGAAACTAGGTCGGTCCCGAAAATCCCGCGTGTATGCAATATACATTCTTCGAGAGCAGGCCGTCTACGTGGTGAATATAAGCGACTTCCAGCATCCTCCTCCTTGCCGAGGTATTTTGGTACCCAAGCTTATTAAGACCGGCGTACTAGATGGGCCAAATATAAAGTTTTCATTTCTCCATCTGCCTGATATCACTGACGTCCTTATAGAGGCCCTGATCTGCCCTGACTTGCCCTGACGTTGCCCACAGCCTTTGCTTCAGTATTCCGTGTCCTTTCATTCTTGGTGCTACTTCGATCTTAATATTAAAATAGATGATACATAGAGCCTACTCAGGCCTACTGAGTTACCCGAGTGATAAGCTAAGTACTGCTGTCCATTCAAAACACGAGATTCACCGACGCCACCGCACCGCAGGACAGGCTCAGTTCTACCACTATGTATGTTGTTGCATGCAGGTACTAACCGAGAGTCATTCGCTCAGGGACATCCTTCGTTCAATGGCACCGGAGCGCGCCGTCGGTTAAGTAGTACCCCTTGGTATCGTATACGAGGCGGCGGGGGTGGCGCTGTCGGTACGATCCCAGCTTATCCCGGGCCGATCGCAATATGACGACAAAATGTTCCCGAACACACTAGCATGCAAGCACAGCTTGTTGCATTTTTGAGAGGTGAGGCTAAGCACTAGGAAAGGACCCTGATAGCGTCTGAATATATTAAATGCTCAGCTGGCCAGACCATCAATGAATCGTGTCACCACTTACTGATGGTGGCGGAATCCGCTAACGTAGTTGATCATGAAGATAGATCGGTTGAATCATAATCCTTTCATGTCGGATGTTTTTATCATTCAGCGCTGACCGATAGGTAGCATGTTGAATCCCGGAAGGTGAGATCTAATAGGCCTTTGATTGGACATTCGACTTTGTAAGTCGTCGCGTGATCAGTCAAGGACACACAAACACTTTGACCATGTGTTATGGTTTCAGATGAGATCTCCATATATACTGTATGGTGGGTGACATGTTGACAAGTACTTGGTCTCACAGCTTAGCACTCAGGTGTTCAATTCCTTGTCTTATGAGATATCGAAGGTCCGTATGTTCTTGACAATTTGATTTGCGGAGAAATAATGATGGCGTTTGTACGCTACATAGTAGGTGGTCATTCTGAGGCCGAAAATTTTGGAGAAGGACTCATAACGCTTGACCGGATCGGATGTGATTTCATTCATATTTCATATTCGAGTTATGCAGTTCTTCAGAGTTCTTCCCGGACTTTCCGCACGAAGCAAAATGGTTGAGACATAATATGGACGTGTCATTTAAGTTTATTACTCCATGCGCCCTCGGCCACAAGTGGTTCGCTGGGCGATGACGCCGGAGCAGATGATTGTGGTAAGAATACCTTATTTACATGAGCGTTTGAACTGATAGATCCATTGATTCCGTTGGCAGATACTGAATCATCTCGAGGAATGTGAGCTCTCCCATAATCTAGAAACATCGTCGGCGGCTAAATGATATCAAAGAAAACCGATGCCCACAAATACCGCACGTACCGTGTACATCGCTGCTGGTAGCTGGACACACGTACGCACACAGACCAACCCCTCTAGCATACTCCATACGGCAGCCGTGTCTAGCGGGATACGCTGCACACATCGTTAGTTCGATGAGTTAAAAATTAACGGATCAAACAATGGTGAAACAGAGCGAGAGACTGTAAGGCTAGAAGGGGCAAAAGCACACAACGTTCGAGCCGTAACTTAGCCATCACTCACCGATCAGAAAGACGTAGAAGGTGGCCGAACGCAGCTTGATCACTCACTGCTACGGAAGCTCTTGAGTGGACCAGGGCGATGATAGCCGGAATCGGCGTTATTCCAAAGGTGTCCAGGTCATCATCAATCTGCATTTTGCTGCCCTGACCCCAAAGACAAAGTTACCACACAGATTTAGCACAGATCGATCTCTGTCTGAGACCCCGAAGCCTGAATCCTGGCGCTCGTAATAATCATATCTAGCCCTTGTACTCGGACGCTGGTAAGCATCGTCATAGGTGACGGCAGCCAGGCCAACTTGTGAGTACCGACGGATGCCAAGCGTATGCGCCCCACATTTTTGGTATCTAAGAATCCAATGCAGTTTGTAGCCTTCGGGTGAGGTGGATGGACTCAAATGATGATATGCGAGTACATACACGGTGTACTAGAACGTTGCCATGCTGTGTCTGTTGGCGACGAGATATTTGCTGGGGCCTGAGGGAGGATGTATCCGAATCGCCGCCGACCAAGCTTCATGTCTATTTACCGAGTGGGAAATCGGCATTCGGAATAATGGTTCAATTGGTACGGCCACAGTACCCTCAAACGAGTCTCGACCTTGTGGGTCTCCGAAATCAGAGCAGTTCGTCGTCCGGTATTAGTGTGAAGATTGCACCACTAGTACTTGTCCACCGAAAAGAAGGCTCTAAAACCACGCTGGCGGCACGTTACTGCCTCGTGTTCTTCTCATGCCGTTCACACATCCCGGCATCTGCTCTTAATGAAAAGTTTGGTCGATTGGCACTTGTCCCTTGTCTTTCTCACTATAATGCGGCGCAAAGCACAACCGAGGCTTGTCAGCATCCGCGTTTGAAGTTGCAGAAGTCGGACTCACACTTCTATTCCCGTCATCACCCTTTAGATCTAGATTCCTTGCCAGGTGACAACACTACACAATGTGAAGGAGAGCCAGGTCGCCGATCTCCTTTAATCCATCAAGGAGATCAAATAATGAGATCAAGCATCTTGGATTATAGACAACGTGAGCATAGACGTCCGACTCAAACGTCGCAGACATTTTCGGCGAGTCGTTCCGTGCCCTTCGCAATCAAAGATATCCCAGAATTTCCTCATCCATCCTCATTTGAGCACCACTCAAACCAGTTAGAGCTAACTGACATGTCAGCAGGCTTTACACTCTTCTTATCTCCAAGACACCCACCAGTTGCCGAAAGATCGCAACTTTGCGAAATCAAACAAGGGTGCCAATGGGTCGTCCTTCACGTGTATATGTGTCGTGATATACTAGCGACGATGATGGTGTGGGCGTCGCCTCCTCAATTTATGTCTTTTTTATACACTTTCGTTTAAGAAGTCCAGCTTCGGATAGGACTGATATGAGGACCCCTTCCTTTCAGTTTTGAATAAGAAGGGCCAGATCTCCTCCTCCTCTCCTCCACTGTAGCCCAAGTACCCGTCCTCAGCAAGTCTGACCTGTATATTCTGTGCAACACTGTCCCCATAATCATCATGCAACGATATGAATCCCTTCCACAACAGTTTTACCTTCAGGATCTAGCCGCCATCACTGGCCGGGTCTGCGAGCTCAGAGTCAATCCTCACCAAGCCGAGGCCGACCGTGCAGCGCGTTCGTGGTTCAACCAGTGTGTATCATTCACTGTCCACGGCTTATACTTTGCTCTAACGCAGTGTTTTAGAATAAGTGTGTACAATGATAGGAAGAAGTCCAAGTTCCTCAACTACGGGAAATTTGATCTCTTTGCTACACTGAGCTTTCCAGATGCTGACTGCGTGCATCTTGAAACTTGTATTATGTTCTTTTTTTGGGCTTTTTCGGTGCGCCAGCTAGTCGTGATTCATGCGGTTCTATCTACTCATCCTGGGTTTTAGACCGACGATCTTTCTGATGAAGGCGACCTGCAGTCAAAACCTGACGCAGTGCAAGCCGGACATGACATCTCCGTTAGTGTTTACACAAACCCAGACGGTTCCCGCCCAGAATATCCATATGCTGCAATGTTATACGAGTGTGTCTTCTCGTTGCTAAACCCTGTGACATAACTGATGCGTGTTATTAGCTTGCTAACACGATTCCGTGGGACATCTACCATTGGGGCCTACCATCGGCAAGTTGACGCTTTAACTTGGGGACTTTAATTCTGATGCGGGAACCCGTTCAGGTTCATTAGGGCATTTGAAGCATGGAGTAGCTCCCAAGTAACACAATCTCGCAACCGTTCTCAGGATCGAATACCCTCGGTTGACGAATTCATTCTCATGCGTCGTGCGACTATCGGAGGCGCTCTTGTTGAAGGTGAGAATATTTCGCATCCCCTTTGGCGTTACATGTTGACAAAAACGTCACTTCAGCAATGGTCGAGTATTCTCTTGACCTGGATCTTCCGGACGTTGTCTTTGAGAATCCCATCATTAAAGCAATGTCCGACGCGACGACCGACCTTATGACATGGCCTAACGTTTGTCATTCATGCTTTTGATCTTGACTCCAGACTCACGCCCGCTCCTGGAACAGGACCTTTGTTCTTTCAATGTAAGGAAAGTAATATTGATCACTTGATCATACTGACTTGTTTATTCCTTCTCAGAAAGAACAATCTGACGGCGATTACCAAAATCTTGTCTTCTGCATCATGCATGAACGCGACGTCGGCTTGCAGGAAGCCATCAACATCCTCACCGAGATGTTGAACCAACGCGTGGACGACTATGTCAAGCTCAAGAGCCAGCTTCCGTCGTTCGGTGCCGATGTGGATGCCGAGCTGGAAAGATACCTTCATGCGTTGGAAAACTTCGTGCAGGGCACCGTGTTGTGGTATTACCTCAGCCCGAGTAAGTGCCGAGCATCACCATCTTGACAGCAAGTCTTGACATGGTCTGTTGTACAGGGTACTTCCGCGGAGTTGATGTTACAAATCGCGAGAACCTCGTCGTGCCACTTTTTGAGAAAGGAGCATTCTAATGCGTGGCGTTCTGTGACATGTCTTGTTTTATTTTGTAAATAATTGCTCATACTACGCGGAGTTTTTTGATAACATATCTAATGTTGTTGTTGTACTACTATATGTATCTACTACTACTCAATTAATTTTTATGAGCTGTTCGTTTGTGTTTAGTGGCGTGTTAAGATCGTCTGTGTGCGGGGACCTGCCAGTCTAAAAACTGACCATTTTTATGCGCCCATATATCGCATAAACGTTACTGCATGGCTGTGCGGCAGGTGCCAAATGTTGCTCTGTCAGGAGACCCAGATACCACAGTACCGCATCTGCAACACCATTTCAAGGTTGAATCTTCATGATCTAATAAACGCCAAGAAATGAACGTGACACTATACATGTGTATTCATAGCATAAGAGAAGTGAGCTGTCACATCGTCGTACGGACTTCCACGATATCCCGCACTTGAGCTACCCAAGTATCATTGAACATCAAAGGACGTACGAGAACGCCAAGTGGTTCTGTTGGGGATTTAAGTGGAACAAATAGTTTGCACTGAACCAGATTACTTAGTATGTGAAGTCTACTGAGTAAGTACTAGTAGCAGCCGACGCCGTGACTGAATGATCGAGGATCACGTACTATTGATCCGAGTTATGTCATGACTTCTGCCGCATGATAATAATTTGCAACGCTCTGCTTCTGGGGTCTTTGTGTTGTTCTTGAGGATCTAAAAGGGACTACTTAGTGCAAGTTCGCAATATGTAAGAGACTGGCAGGCAAGGGCCCGACAGAAATCTCAATTGGAACTTCTGGTAATTGATCATTTAAAAATAAGCATGTTTTGCCTTTCCCCTTGTATCCTGGGTATGGACCCTGAAGTATTTCAGAGTTCACCCTTAAGCTTGAGCTTTCGATCTCCTCAACACTCACGCGACTCAGAGTTACTAGCAGGCGATTGAGAAACATGACGTCTCCTGGTATGTATCGCACTTTCACTTTCGTTACCCATCGGCCAATTTGGCAGGTCTCTGTTTTCTAGTCCTAGAAAACTAAGCTTGACCATTTAAGGTTCCCCACAGATACGTACTACATAATAGTTATTAGGTTATAATAAACGAGACCTTAGCTCGTAGCAGCCAATCGTATAGTTTGCAGGTCCCTTCTTGCACTCTGCGTCATTTAGGTTTGTCAACGATTCATTCCGGATTTTCAACAGATCACCATATGCATCCGAAGGATTGCATTCCACAGGTGCCTCGTGCAAATTCTTGACGCATCTATCTCCTATTGACCATCCCCGAACTGGCAGACGTTTTTCACGCTGCTCATCTCTCGCTACGACTTTGAAATCGAACACAGGCGGGATCCGGGACTCCATCATGAGTTAAGTGACATGTACATACCTATGTGGAAACCTTATGGTTTTGATTCGCAAGCAAAAGGCTGACAAACTCGCGGCGAAACTCACGGCTGAACAAGGGCTGCAATTTGCATTGCGTCAGTGCGGTTTGGCGGGAGGCCGCCGGCTTGAAGGCGCCCTTACGCAACGTTTTATTAGTCCATCCCGTTTTTCGGGTTCGAAAGGTACACCATGATACGCTTGCTAGTGGATCGCATCGTGCATGTTCCTCTTTTTGGGATCGTAGGGACGTGCACGCAGATCGAGGTATTCCTCCCGGATCCTAATGCACCAGAGGCGGCCAAACCAGGAGATCATGTGCCCGTAACGGTTCAAGCTGTTCGCCCGAGCGCTGCATGTGCTGCTGCAGGTTGGCATATCTGCACCGGAGTTTACCTGTAAGGTCTTTTCGGTTCCTGTGCGACGACGCTATCTAGACCAATTGCCTAATGAACTTCTGTGCCTCGGAAGTAAGCTGATTTAGGGAAGCTGTCCCCTTCATCACACCACGGAGCCGACGGTACTATTGACTTGCGGTATGGTCCAGCAGAAGTAAGCTGATCACAATTTCTCGCTCCCGTTCTAACCACTAATAGCCACATTGTTGCGTCCATCTGTCGTCCACCGATGCAACATTCTTGCATAAAAAGGGGTGACCGCCGTTTTAATCGTCTGATAATTAAGGAGAGATCGAAGTTCTCAAACAGAAAGATGTCATAAATCATTTTTTTCACACATTTATAGTCGCACCAGGGCAAAATCATACCTGTCCAAGATGACATACTCGTGGCATTTACAGGACCTTGTTATCGCCCGGGTATTATCGCGCTCCGTTATTCTGAAGACAATTTGTATCGATATCGGTTCAGTGTACTTTCTACTGTCTAAAGCGGTGTCAACGTCAAATGTGTCAGTTCAAGTCTAGTGAGTCCCCCGGTTCACCCCCACCCAAAGATTCCCGCTCCCCATCTATCAATTTCTCTCGATGTGTTTCAAAGCGCTGATTTTCTAATAATCGAGGAGAGGTCTTTCGCAGCGTTAAGTCGCCAAGACTCAAGCCCAGGTGCCAGTCAGCAGATTTCATTGCATTCAGTAGCACATCCTCCAGTACTGTCTTTTCTGGTGCTTACGGAGTTCCTTAGCCGTCACACTATGTATGTACAGCTCAGGTATCGAAATACCTCGGTGCCTCAAGGCAACAATATTACCGAGAATAACAAGGAACCAATAAACGAATCAGGCCACAACTAATGGTGCAAGAATAAAGCGGTGTGAGAAGGCAAATCATGTGTTGGACCTACCCGTGGTTTATGCAACAAACATAGTAGATCATGAGCTCGGATGGGCTAACGCTTCTGGTATTCTCTTCAAATACGACCTGCGAGACGAAGTCCCATGCATATATCATACCTTCGAAATATTCGGGAACAGCCTAGGTTTCATAATAACGCAGAGACGTACTACGTGATGTTAGCACACAACTCATATGATGTACATCATGATTGTTAGGAGAAGTCATCCAGTGGCTGATCGAAAGTGGGGGGCATACATGCAAAATAGGTGTAAATTTGCGGCTAAAGCCCCTCGACTGCATTAGAAAACAAACGCTTAGCAGCCACGCCGAAGGATTCCACAACACTGGAGTAGATACTAGAGATACATAATTTTTCCCTGCAGGAGCCGGGTGGGGTGTAACATGGGTGCACCCGGGTGGCACCCGTACCCAATCCGCGGGTAGGTGGCGCTCTGAAGGCCTACCCGCACCCATACGGGTCAGACTAAGTATCACGGGTGTGGGTGGATCCGTGGGTAGGTCCGCAGGTGGTACGGGTCACCCGCGGGTGACATGGTGTGTGGCATGTAGAATTGTAAGTATGAGAACATATGGAAACAAACTCAAGATAATGCGGACTTCCGTTGCCTTTGAAGTGACGTTTGAGCGACGTTTCGTAGTGCTTGTAAGCTGGTGAATTCCAGCGTGATGTCGATGCCTCTAGTGAAATAACATGTA
Source organism: Suillus lakei (assembly GCA_016628065.1). Classification (NCBI taxonomy): domain Eukaryota; kingdom Fungi; phylum Basidiomycota; class Agaricomycetes; order Boletales; family Suillaceae; genus Suillus; species Suillus lakei. The sequence continues at coordinate 74,948 of JABBWA010000071.1, read as the reverse complement.
GCTACATTATGTCGTACAATTAAATAAGGGAGACACTCACTTATAATCTCGTCATCAGTATGGCTCTCGGCCAAATCGCTATGTCAGACTGCTCTGCTTTGGCACGCCGCTTCTTGTTTTGGGGACTCTAGAACGAGACGCTGTTCTTTTGCGGCTCGTGTGTTTGTTGCGACTCGGGTGCCGAAGACGCGCCCAAAGGTGAGTTGAAACTGCTCCTCGGTATGGAGGACCGACTCGGAGGTGAACTGACGACTAAAGAGGATGACAACTAGTCGTGCAGTGCGCTGCACACATCGAATTCAAATACCTGGAATAGATGCATCAAATGGTAGCATGTTGACAGGCTTTGATCATGCATCTGAAACTAGTTTATGAGAACTATCTGTTCAGAACGTTTATACCTCATTGATTTTGATTTTGATTTTGATTCTGACATTGGATAAGTGCAAGTAGCGAGCCTGGTTCGGGGCACAGTATTCATCTGAAACTAGTTTACGAGGTCTATCGTCATACAGCAATGCTTGGTTCATACCTCATCAAGCTTGATTTCGACATTGGATAAGTGCAAGTAGGGAGTCTGGTTCGGGAAAGAATATTCATCTGAATCTAGTTTACGAGGTCTATCGTAATACAGCAATGCTTGGTACCGGTTCATACCTCATCAAGCTTGATTTCGACATTGAATAAGTGCAAGTATGTAGGGAGTTTAGTTCAGGGGCATTCGGCCGTCAATCATTTGCTATTGGGGTACTAGACCACTCGCGGGTACCCGTGGGATACCCAACTTTAGTAAGCCTTCCGACCCGAACCCTAGAGCCGAGCATGATATTGGAGCCGAGGAAGGTGTCACGTGGACAAATGCTTGGCATGCTTTTGGGGCGCCTTTGAAGTAGCCACTAGTACTTGTGCTGAACCGATCCATTATGTCCTCCAAACGCAACTACTTTGGTGAAGGCTCTGTCGTGGTCGCTACCGAGGGCGGCAGCCCAATCCGACGCCTGGCAATTACTGCTGACAACCTCGTAACCCAACCATTCGAGGGCATCGACATCATTCCCGATGTCATCGACTACGCCGCCCGAACACATGGCATGAAAGATGCTATGGGCTGGCGTGATATTGTCAATATTCACGAGGAAGAGAAGGAAGTCAAGAAGATGGTTGATGGAAAGGAAGTCACAGAGAAGAAGACCTGGAAGTATTTCCAGCTCAGTGACTACAAGTACCTCAGTTTCCTGGACGTCCAAGAGCGAGTTTCGGCTCTTGCGCGAGGTCTTGTTCACCATCGGGTCACGAGGGACGACGTATTCAACATCTATGCTCAGACGAGGTGTGCTTGATTTGCTGTGGAATCCCTTATGACTGACGCGTCCGATAGCGTAAACTGGCAGCTCATGTCTCATGCGTGCACAACAGTTGGAATTCCTGTGGCCACTGCTTACGACACCCTTGGCGAATCTGGACTCACCCATTCATTGAACGAGCCGAACTGCGTTGGTGTTTTTACTAATGCCGACCTCCTCGGGACCCTGAAGAATGTGCTGCCTAATACCCCATCGGTCAGATTTATAGTCTATGACGGTGACGCCAAGTCATCGCTTCTCAATGATATCCGCGACGTCAGGGAAAACGTAGTCATCCTTTCCATTGATGAGCTGCGTGAAATTGGCGCGGAGCAATCCAAGGAGGGTCTAAAGGAGCGAAGACCATCCAAGGACGACGTGGCCCTGATCATGTATACCAGCGGTACTACTGGTGCTCCTAAGGGCGTGGTGCTCACTCACGGCAACGTTATTGCTTCCGTTGGTGCAGTGTACACGCTTCTTGGCCACCACCTCACTAACGACGACACTTTCCTGGCATATCTCCCGCTCGCCCACATTCTCGAATACATCGTGGAGCTTATCCTATTCTTCGTCGGCATGAAGACAGGCTACGGTCGTGTGAAGACCCTTACAGATGCATCTGTACGCCAATGCAAGGGTGATATTGTTACGTTTCGCCCCAGCATCATGGTTGGCGTGCCTGCTGTGTGGGAGCAGATCCGTAAGGGTATTGTCACCAAGGTTAATGCCAGCGGCTCCTTGAAGAAGACCATATTCAACACAGCGATGGCGGCCAAGAAGGCTGATGTTCCTGGTCTTAGCCAGTTGGCAGATGTTGCTGTGCTTAATAACGTCAAGCAAGCCACTGGAGGACGACTCCGTCTCGCATTGAGTGGTGGCGCTGCTCTTAGCAAAGAAACTCAGGAATTCTTGTCCATTGCACTCGTCACCATGCTCCAAGGTCAGTAACTTCCCAAGCCGATTTGCGATATATGGTGTAATTGAGGGCAGGTTACGGTATGACTGAGTCTTGTGGGATGTGCGCCATCTTGCCCCCTGAGCTCATGCAATATCGCTCGGTTGGATTACCTGTTCCTTCAGCTGAAATAAAGCTCCGGGATGTCCCTGAAGCGGGCTACAAGTCGACCAACAATCCTCCCCAGGGAGAAGTTTGTATTAGGGGTCCGTCAGTCACCAAAGGATACTACAAGCGGGACGACCTCAACAATGACGAGTCGATCTTCACCAAGGATGGCTGGCTTAGGACTGGTGATGTCGGCCAGTGGAATGCTGATGGAACTCTTTCTCTGATCGACAGGTAATTTAACCTTTCCCGGACAATCTTCTTCCTCTGATACGCGTTCATTTCAGGATTAAGAATCTCATCAAGCTGCAGGGTGGCGAGGTGTGTTAAGTTGTCTTTTTTTGCTCCAGATATCCTGATCTACCGCTTCTCAGTACATAGCCCTTGAGCAACTTGAATCGACGTACAAGTCATGCTACCTTGTGGGGAATATCTGTGTATACGCAGACGCTGAAGCCAAACAACCCATTGCTATCATTATCCCTCATGAGGCCAATCTGCGCCATGCTCTCGAAGCCAAGTCTATCCCTGTAGATGCAGGCACTCAGTTATCAGATTTGTGCACCAGCAAAGCGGTGCAAGATCTCGTCCTCAAGGAGTGCAATGCTATCGGGAAAAAGAATGGCTTCAAACCGATGGAGATTTTAGAAGCTGTTGTTCTAACGGCAGAGGAGTGGACGCCCGAAAGCGGCCTCGTTACCGCAGCACAGAAGGTGCAACGCTCCAAGGTTGCGAAGAAATTTGAGAAGGAAATTAAGGTGAGCTTCAACCCTTTTGCTTTTCGGTCCGCGTTGACGACAGCTATAATAGGCAGCATATGCTGTCCAGTGATTTCATGTAGTTTGGTCGGCTAACTACTTGTGTTTTGATTTATCGTTTCACATGAGTCATTGACAGTTCAACATATTGTACATTTTGTATGTCTTAGTCGGATTCGTAGCATGATAAGTACGATAGGCTGTACGCGGTCCATTTTCGTTTCCACGGATTTTGCTGAGCAGAGTGAGAGCTATGTATAGTACTAGTGTGAGTAGCGTTTGGCTGCGGTTCCTCTACAATTGGGTTTTGTATGGTCAGACTAGAGGATGCGGTGCGGTGATGGCTTATATAAGTGGTCCCAACCCGCGCGCAAGAAGCCAGCGGTCAAACGCAGTCACCGTGTTCTTCTGCTTCTCACCTCTCTTCTTTGCTTGGGCTTCATTCTCATCACAATTCTCATTATACGCCTTTTTGTTCTCTAACGCTCCTTGTAATTGTTGATTTTCATCGCAGCTAGCGCGCAGGCTTGCCCCCGTTTTCCACGAGTCCGAATAATCTGACCGCTCCCAGCCCAGCAACATTCATGTCGTCCCAAAACCCGGTATGCATATTTGTTCCTCTGTCCGAGTACTGGTTCGCAGGTCTTACATTCCGGCGCCTTGTTTGCCTCGCGTAGATTCGCAGAAAACTGGTCATCGTCGGTGACGGCACGTAACCGCAGCCCTTTGTTTCTGGACTGTCCGGCTAAATTCGGGCTGCTACTCACAGGTGCTTGTGGGAAGACCTCCCTGCTATGTTCTTTTGCGCTCGGAGAATTTCCAAAGGAATATGTGAGTCCCTAGACACCGTTGTGGCATGTGCTTACTGAGCCCAACTAACCTCAATCTCAAGCAACCGAGTAAGCTCTCTTTGGAGAGCCACGTTGTCCGTGATTCGCTTACCCATTGACGCCTTCAGCTATCTTTGAGAACTACGTTGCGGAAATCCGGCTAGACGGCAAACCTGTGCAATTGGCGCTTTGGGATACTGCGTTTGTGTCTTCTCTTCTTGCACTAGGCTTCTCTTGTATCTAACTGATTGTATCATGCAGAGGGCAAGAAGAGTATGAAGTAAGATGTTCATATTTCATCATCGGGTCTTTTCGCTTGCTCATCACCCCCTGCATCAGCGTTTACGACCACTGTCCTACTCCAAGTCACATGTTATTTTAATTGCTTTTGCTATCGACACCCCAGATTCTCTGGATAACGTATCTGTAAAAGTAGGTTTATATCGACACGTTTTCTTGGCGCGCATGTCGATCCCTGATCCGTCCTGCCTAGTGGATCGAAGAAGTTCGGAGCATATGTGGCCCAACCATCCCAATTCTACTCGTTGGGTGTAAAGCCGACCTGCGTCCATCCCCCAATTCTCCTGATATTGGCAACTTCGTCTCACGTGCTGAAGCTGAACGCGTGGCATCTATGATTGGTGCGCGCGCATACAAGGAGTGCTCTGCCCTCAAGATTGAGGGTGTAGATGATGTTTTCGAGGCTGCCACTCGAGCAAGCATGCTCATGAGGGAGGGCGTGCCTTCCTCTGCTCATCACAGAAGGAAGAGCAGTGGGCGTAGTGGTGAGGCATCTAACGGAGACTCGACTGGTGGTAGCTGGAAGTGCTGCGTTGTCTGCTGATGACTGCACTTACCCGTGTTCATTTCGGGCTTTTACTTAGCTCTCTTCGGATGGACCATACGGACTAGCTTCAGCTTTTGCACATACGTGATATGTCGCGTTGTTCTCGCTTTGATTTCGATCTGGAGCTAACTTGTTCACATCACCCCCACCTTCCCCAAGTAGTCTGCTAATATCACAGGATCTCATTTGTCTGATTTTTGTTCAATGCATAGCATACTTTTCTTTTTCGTTCGTTCGGCGTTTGCCCTATACGCTATGTCAAAGCTAAGTCTTGGACTACATTCATGTTTAGACTTCGGATCGTACGTAGCATCTTATACATGCATATATGCACACTGGTGAAGCTGGATAAGCACGCGCTTAGCCTTCCTGTCATACCCCCGTGCCCCACGACAACAGCGATAAGTCATACGCATGGATCAGTCACACCCTAGACGCATATAACTATTATGTACAGAGAATGCATGAAAAACGGGGAATTGTCTTCGCATAGGCCTGGTGCTTCCACGATCACGGGTATCGGAAGAAGAGCTCTCTGATGCGTCCCGTAGCGAGATCGTACAACCATCCGTGCAGACACTTTCTTATCCGGGTCTGCTCACGCAGTGATAATTGGTTCCAACTTGCAAATGTTGTTAACCTGCATGATGATGTTGGCTTCAGCGACCTTGTCCACCACCCCAGTCTCAGATAACCTCGAGGGTTCGAAAAAGTTCGGTGAGGTGGGTCAACCAGCGCGTGAGTGGATCACGGAGCTCGGCGGCGGCGGCTATAGCTTGTGGAATTGGTTAGAGGGATCATGATTATCTCAGAGTTGAATGAATGGTTGATACGTGCTTGGCGATGTTCGTGTGTGCAAAGATAGTGTGCCATGGAGTCGTGATTACAGAGGCCGGTACTCGCGAGTCAGCAGCCAATCCAAAGGACCTAATGACAGTAAGGCGTGGCTAGCAATGGAGGCGTGGGATGTGCATACCTTGGGGCTCTGGCCGGTGGCCGACCGCCCAAAGAAATCGGGTATGTCGTTGATTATGCCATGCGCCCACTCATTGGTATTGATCAGGTCCTGTGCGGCATTGAGCTGGGACATGCTGCGGAATTGATGTGACTACTTGTTGGGATAAACGGCAAATTTGAACTCGCAGTTTGGAATAGCCTTTGGTGGTGGCGGCGCCCGCCTACACTGTGTGGCGCTTGAGTATGCTTATTTAAAGCAGTTTCCCCCTGAAATCACGAAAACTGCGGTATGCCGCAAGAAATCAAGGATATGGATTATTTCCTACGCATTATTTTCAGTACGAGCAGGTCGTAAATGTGACTGTAGTATACCTATGTAGATGCAGAATGTGGAGCAAACCACAACCATCCAAGTCTTTCTTGCTGCCGAACTCCGATTGGATGGCATCAGGGTTTCTATCAATTCGAAGAAATTGACATCTACTAACCACTTTTGAATATCAGATGTGGGAAGATCCGAAGGTATCGCCTCCTGCTTTCGAAGTGGGACTTCTTAGGATCACCGGTCTCGATGCCGAGCTGTCAATGAAGTTCTAATAGATTATTCAAGCTGAGGGCTAGAACCGCCATAACCTCAGGGTCTCAAAGAAAACGTTATCGCGAAAATACTCCAAGCATCCAAGTTTGATCGCAGCAGGTCGCGTTTCATGAGCAGAACGCCATTCAGCGATTAATCAATGTTGATGGGACAATCACGTGCACGGCGTAAAAACGAAAGAGGTGCAAATCTAATGTTTGAACTTTGAAACTATTAGCTGCACGTATAATCTAGAAATAAGGTATACATATCACACCCTTGACGTGTACAGCCATTTGAGAGGACATCTAGCAAAAAAAAAGTGAAAGTTGTCGCAAAGGCTTGGAGCTTGTGGTATCAGTGCTGGGATAAAAAATGGACAGTCATAAACTGTTCTTGTTAAACTTGAGCTTCCTGGCAGACGAGCTGATTGATGCGTCCATCGGAGAGGTCGTACATCCATCCGTGCACAATGACTTTCTTCGCATTCGGGTCTGCCCAAGCAGTGGTGATCGGCTCCGCCTTGCAGATATTGTCGACCTGCATAATGATGTTGGCTTCAACGACCTTGTTCAACGCCTCACTTGCAGAGCATGCGGAGAGGTCGAGGGATTGAACGCGCGCGATGAGGGGGCTTAGCCAGCGTGTGAGTGGGGTATCGGGTTGGGATGCGTCGGGGTTAGCGGCTGCGTCTTTGGCTGCTTGCAGGCAAGCAGCAGCACCTCCGCAGTTGGTGTGACCGACGAGGATGACTGTTAACGATGTATACCCGTTAGAGGGAGAATCGAAATCCTATGATGAGAACAGTGAGAAACTCGCCGTGTTCGACGCCGACTACTTTGACAGCATAAGTGAGGACGGAGAGCACGCTGTCATCGTGGAGGTGGAATTGGCTGCAGGGACGGTAGTGAGAAACACGACCTCAGAATTGCTGTTGACACGTACTTGGCGATGTTTCTGTGCACAAAGATATCGCCAGGCTTAGAAGCTGTGATGACTGATTCCGGCACTCGCGAGTCGGAGCAGCCAATCCAAAGGATCTGAGATGACCTTCGTAAACGTGGTCAAATGGGGCGTGCGATGGGCATACCTTGGGGCTCTGGCCGGTGGCCAACTGAGCAAAAAAATTGGGTGTGTCCTTGATTACGCTCTGTGCCCACTCTTCATTGGCGTTTAGCAGGGTTTGGATAGACTCGTGGAACATGCTACGGAGGAGTGAGGCAAAGTGTTAGAGCGAACAGGTCTCGGGTGGCGATTGGACCACAGACGTATATATATGAGTCAGTGTGACCCTAAGGAATATCTTGACAACTGGCACTGCTAATAAGCAAATCACCGGACTCAGAAGGAGAACAAGGAAAGATAAGTTCCGCAAGTAAATTAGTCTACTGATTTTAATCTACTGATGTATGCTCTGGCATAGCTGTACTTATAACTACGCGATCTGATTCCGTTGTTGCGTAGACTCATGGGTCAGTCAATTTCCAACGGTCTCCAAAACGACCAAAGCTCGCCCAGCAAGCGGAGTCCTTCCAATGATTCCAGCAACTTTCATATGTTCATCATCCTTCCTCTTGCATGCTTAGAGTCCATCTTGAGGGATGCCGACAAACAGACGAACGGCTTCTCGCTTGGCGTCGGTGTCTCCTTTGAGGGGTAGACCATAAGCCTTGAGAATAGCCTCGTAGCGCTCCTCTACATGACATCACACGATCAGCGAACCATTCCAAACCCAAGGAAGCAACTGCACTGACTTGTAATATGCTCGAATTCTCCCCTGGTAGCAGGGAAGCCCGGCGGTGGCTTGCCATCGCTTGCAACGGGCGCCTTGAGACTCGTATTCAAAACAGTACACCGAGAGTTGTTCAGACGCGCAGGAAGTCGCTGTTGTCTGAAAAGGTACGTTAGTCTCCATATCGTTCATCTATATTACTAACGTACTCAAGTTCCACGACCTTCTTGAGTGCCTCGATCTTCTTGTCCAACTCCTCCAATGCAGGTCCCTTATCCGTGTTCAGTTCCGTAAACTGCTCTTTCAAAGCAGCAAACTCCGCTGCGAGGCGATCCTGTGTGCTCTCAATCGACGCGAGTTTCGACTTGAGAAACGTAAATTCAGCTGCCATGTCATTGCCGCTGAATGCCGTGGAAGGAACGAGCGCGAGTGCCTGTGACGCAGCTGCTATCTGGTCTGCCATCGCTGAGAATGATGCGGAGAGACGGTGTGGCCATAGTGGAGCATTCAAGCTAGCGTAGTCAAAAGATGGGCTTGCCAGTGAGACGTCGATAGTCGGCGCCGACGACGCAGGGCGGGACTCTCCTGAATAATGGCCATTTGGCGACTGAGGATCCCTGTGAAACATGGTGGTGAATGATCGATTCTGACAGCGCCCAAGGCTAAGTTCTTGGAGGATTTATGGCAGGAAAAGAAGGGGCGCGGCCGGGCTGAGCAGGGGGAAGTTCCAAGCCCACGGACACGGAAACATGAGATTGGATATGCTATCGTTGGTAGAATTCTCATACGATGTGCGAGAATTTTTCTGTCAATGGGACTGGGGGCTGGAACGATGCACGCCTATTGGACATGCCATGCCAACGGATGTGAACTGGCTATGAACCGTGAGCCAAGGCGTGCTATATACGCAAGTCTGATCAGGCTAGTGGTGCTCGGTAACTCACTGCTGTGCATCCGGTGTGCGAATTTATAAAGCCACGAACAGAGAGCCGGGAACGAAGTTGTGCTGTCCCATACGGCGAATCTCAGACGTGGACTCTGGCGGCACCGGCTTATCGCAGGATGTAACTATCGACAAAATCATCACTCCTTGAGAGATGGTCAATTCGTCATCAAATTTCCCAGGTTCATTAGACTTGCATCGCATATGGTGTACCATTTAGGCAAGTTGGAATCTATGCAGTGCTCACTGCTAGCGCTCAGCGCTCAGCGGCCCTCAGCCACCATTCCCCATTCTTCGAGCCAATTCTCAAAGTACCCTGCCACTTTCTGGTGACCCTGAACAGTAGGGTGTAGATTACTAGGTGCCCACAAATTACTTTATATCACCCCATAATGAAATGAAATGCTCACGATGGATACACATCGCTATAATCAACCCATCCAGTTGCGTTCACTAGGTATATCACCTGTGACTCCCACCTACGCACGGTAACTATAGGAGATAATGCACGTGTGTCGCACCTGTAAGATCAGGCGGATATAGTGAATCAAAGCCTCCTCCAATATCTCCTGGATAGCTAGGGACTTTATATAGCTGTAGGTACGCAGAGGGTTGTCAGTATTACCGTACTATTAATAGAATCACGTGATGCGCTTACCGTGCCCAACATCGCATAGTGACGGGAACGTTCGAGCTCGTCGTGTGACACGTTGAGCTCGAGTATCTCACTCAAAAGTGGTCGGATTGACGGCGCGTTTCGACGAACAGCACACCAGTAATAATTGCATTACGTATACGAGTCTTATGGGTCCATCAAAGTAGACTAAGGCAATGTAAGACTACTATTCATCCCCCTCCTCTTCGTCAGAAGATTCCACAAATTCAGCGCTTTTAGGACCTTCCTGGAGCTGGGCAGGGTTCTTCTTTGCTCTCTTCAATGGTCTATGATTCTCCTTATTTGCCCGTCCTGCGCTAGACCCGTCCTTACGCTTCCGAGGTACTCCAGCATCCGAACGCTTTTTTCGTGGTTTCCGAACAACTTCCCCAGCTGAACGTCGTGTATCGAGTTCAGACGCATGAGCTTTGACCTCCGCCGGTGATAAAACGGTCCAGTAGCACGTACGTGCCTTGAGAGCATCACGGAGCTTGCGAATGTCGCCGACGGTCCCGATGTTCGAAGGGCTGGTGAACTTGACACCATGGGGCCAGCCCACAAGGCGCACTCCATATGTTTCGATGACAGATGTTTCGTAGTTATTGTAATTCATTACAATATCTTTTTTGCCAGTCACGGCAACTGTGAATAATGTTAGAAGGGGGCGGCGTGTGTAGAACACATTGATACTCACCTAGGCCCCGGAGGATCAGTCTGCGTACCTGCTTTCTCACAGCTTCCAAAGAGTCACGTTCATTGAGGTCTACAGGAGCTGCATAAGTACCCGAGCTACGTAAAGAGGCGAAGGACTTACTTTGATTCTGGGTGCACGCCCACTGTTCGTATTGCCTAAGAAAGTCAGCCATGGGATGCTCGTACACATCCTCCCAAAAATCTTCGGAATTATCTGTGCCGTGCATCGCACTTTGAATGGTGTCGTTGATGTGACCGCGGACGACAAATAGTGTGCCGTAGACACCAGTCCGAACTCGCAGATCATCCAGCTTCAAAAAAATGAGTTTAGTTAGTTGCTGTCAAAATTCAAACGTACCTCCTTCACGATCCTATCTGTTGTGGCTACAACGTCTCGCGCAGCCGCCAGATTGTTCGCCCGAACACTAACAACCTTTTTTTGACGATGCTCCTCGAGAGCTGCAATGTAACCTTCCTTTTCTTGCCTGGTGAGGCCTTTTGTTTCAGGGTCAGCCGCAACCATCTCACGAAGTTCGGCCAACGAGTACCGAGAGCCTGCGGGTCGATCTAGTTAATGCATGATAAGCTTCGTGATACAATTGAGTAAAAATTGATCCGACTTACCTGCGTTCATCTCTTTCGCCTTGGCATGAACAAGTGCGTTGATTAATTGACTTTTGCGCGAGGTTCGATAATGCGTCTGACTGCCAATGATATCATTGATGTGCTTGGGAGTAACGTGGTGAGCCCGCGAGAGTGCTTCGATCTTTGTTTTCTGTGCATTTAAGTATTCAGCGACCGCGTCGTGTAAGTTCTTCGTTCGCTCGAGCCTCTGGTCCCGCTTGATCTTGCGAGACGCCTTCTGGGCATCCGTTAGTCGAGGTGGCGGTGTCCGGGGGCGGATAATCGCTCGTGTTGGGTTCCGCGCTGCCCAAGAGGACGTGTTTGCCTCACGGATTGATTCTGGGATCTCTACAATGGTGTCCGGCACCTCTGCTTCGGTGGGACTCGGCTGAGGTGATGGTGTGCGAGCAGATGGGGTGGGGAGCTCTGGAATAGTTGGGATATACGTAGCTGCTATGTCCACTGCTTCGGTGGGACTTGGCTGAGGTGATGGTGTGCGAGCAGGGGGGGTGGGGAGCTCTGGAATAGTTGGGATATTCGTAGCTGCTATGTCCTTAGTTAGAGCTGCAATTTCATCGTTGGTAAGCGGCATAATGTACAGGGACGGGTCATCCCAGTCAATCTGATTGATGTTGGGAACCCGTTCACTGCCAGTGCTGCTGACCGGATCAAAACCGTCGCCTGAAAGACCTCCGGTCGAGATAAAGTTGCCATTGGCATCAAAATCATCAGCCGTGTAGAGATAACTCATACTTGGAGCAGTGGGTAGACAAAGCGTAGACGGGGACCCAACTTCAGAGTTTGGCGTGTGACGGATCATATAGATCACACCAATAAACGACACGCGACACCGCCGACGCGCCGTGCATGTCCTATCATTCAACACAGAGTTTGGCGTGTGATGGATCATATAGATCTCGCCAATAAACGACACGCGACGCGCTGTGCACGTCCTATCATTTAACACCAATTTTTTTTTGAAAAAAAAAGGCATAAAACGGTGTAAGATCTTGAGGTTGACATGAAACCGCTCAGGCAACATATTAACGGCAGTGCAAAGCAGTGCTGATCGAGGCATACCTTCAATGTACATGTTGCATGACTCGGGTCCCCATGCGGACTTGCACCTGCATAAACGGCATGAGCCATTGGCTGTTGAGTTAGGGTGCTGGTATTCTACTGGCCGCGGTCGCATTTCCAGCATGCCAAAGCAAGACAATGAAGCAGACCTGCTTCAACTTGGACCAACAACTCATTAGGTAAGCACATTCTGCTAACAAGCGCTTAATGTTTAACAAAACATATCATCGATCATCTCGATCATTGCCAGCTGTTGATGTCTGATCATATTATTTTGATCTCATCAGTTATCTATGTCTCACAGCAGGCTGTCATCACCATCAGTTATCTATGTCTCACGGCAGGCTGTCTCGCATTCCTTTTCCCCCAAACCATGGTAAGCATCTTTCTTCGCATTTGAATCTGCTTGTCTCACTTATGCATTCAAAGGGACATCCGACTCGGGGGAGATCCTGCAGCTCATCATCCAGGCAGCGCACAGCTACACAACGTTGGCTCTCCAAACCAGGGTAGGTCAAATCGTTTGAGTCACTGAAATTTTGCTTACCACCCCCGGGCCCCGGACAGAGTTCGAGAAGCTCAAAACGCCAAGGCTCGTGCTCGAGCAGCTTTGTGAGTCCATCCCCCATGCAACTCTACTGTTCGTGCTCACGTGAATGTTTTTTTTATTAGAAATAGGGCAAGGTAAGCACTCATATATCGCCATGGGTATCATTTACTCAACGGATCTACAGGAGGAAGAAAAAAAAACTAACCGACGATCAAACAGCACCCATCGCATCATCAATTGATGACTGCGAAGACCTGTCCCACGAATCAATTGACAACTGCGAAGACCTGTCCCGCGATGTTAGTTGGGACGCCAATGATGATTCAGTGCTCACGATGGACAACGATCTGCCCTGCCCCTGTGACTCTCAAACTCTAGATTCCACCGAGAGAATCTTCCAGAGGTGGCGAAAGGAGTGGTTGGTGTCAGAAGACAAATGGGGAGAAGCATACGAGGAAGCGCTCGCGCACGCTCGCACGGAGGGGACACATGAGACTGATATTTTCCTTGATCAATGTGCGATGCATGCTTTGGAGGGGAGGACGATCTTGGAAGCCATACGGGGGATTGTACACACCAGTTGCCCTTATTGCAGGGAGCGTCTCAAGTACGACAGTGTTTTACTATACGATTTACTGGTTTCCGTGGTTTCGCAGGTAAAATTCATGGAGGTGAAACTAGATAATGAACATTGTAAATAGGTACTATCATACTCAATCTATAATGACTGGTACTATCAGCACGCGTGCCCGACTCCAGGCTGTCTCATGAGCATTGTAGCAAACACATAGTGAACATCGCGATAGCGAACTCATAGCGAACGGGTAGGAACAGATAGCGAACTCGAGTGTACGGATGCTCGGGCTCGCGAATGCAACACTGTTAAAAATATTGAACAAGGTGAGGTGTTTGTTAGGTAGAGGCAGACATGCTTACTTGACCCGAAGTCTAGGCGACCGTCAGTCTGAGCATTGTCATGAATACATAGTGAACATAGCGTATATAGCGAACTCATAGCGTATATAGCGAACCCATAGCGAACGGATAGCGAATGGATAGCGAACTCGAGTGTACGGATGCTCGGGCTCACGAATGCAACACTGTTAAAAAATATTGAACAAGGTAAGGTGTTTATTAGGCAGAGGCAGACATGCATACTTCACCCGAAGCTGAAAAATGTGGTGGTGATTCCGTGCGGAACATTTATGACTATGACAGGGCTGTATGTAGCGGTTGATGCATGATGCAATTGTTTGCCCAATGCTGGTCGTCAAAAATGAATCCCGTCCCTTCCATTCAACAACCCTTGCACGGTGAATATTCCAACAAATGTATGGCGCTGGTATAACGAGTAAGGCGCTTTGCGCAATTTCATTTTGTTATTCTAAATACATGACAGCGCACAATGTAAACTATATTAAAGCTGGCTCATTGTCTCTGTCAAGTCTTCGACCTGCAACCATAGGTCATATGAGTCTGAGCTCGCAGATGAGCCCACAGACAATGTAGGTGAAGGAGGGTTGGGCGAGGACTCTGGAGAGGATGGCCAGAAAGGGCCACCCGCCAGTGGAACTGCCCGAACCCTGCCTTCGTCACACCCGGCCTTATATGCTGCTAACGCCTGCTGAAACGACTTGTATCGTTTTTGAACATTACCGCTAACAAAATTTGTTCGCTCAGCAACATCAGCCCTAACAACACCGTCAAGACTTAGCCAATGCAAGCCAACAGATACCCAGACATGTCACACTTACCAGCGGTAAAACACGCCAACTTCTTGCCCAACCGTTATCACCCAGAATCCCTCGGGTGTCTGATCGGCTCGTGGAGGATGGATGTCGCTAGGCATTGGAAGGGCGGCCGTGACTTGGCAGGGTGTCTGCGCAACCACTGGTGAAGCCTGAGGCCGAGGGTGGGATGGTGTAGCAGTAGAGCAAGCTGTAGTGGAAGGGGGAATGGGTGCCTCTTTCTTTGGAATGGAACGAGTGCTGGTGAGCGTGGATGGCGTGAGGGATGATTTTGATAGGATGATGGATTCTTCTGTTGTCTTGCGGCTCCAAGTGACGGTATCGAATGATGAATCTATTATCGAGTGTCAGTGTATTAGTTTCTGGATGGGTGAAACACCCACCTGATAGTGTCATCCCTTGCAGCAAATTGTGCAAATCTCGAACATGATCACCCTGGGTAGGGCGGCTACTAGATGGTGTTGACATAGGAGCGATCTCACTAAGGACTTGGTCGGAGCGCTACAGATAATCAGTCACGTGAAAAATAGATCAGACCTTTACAGTAGTACAAACATAAGATGCGTCTGAATGACGCGGACTAGTGGAGCACGCCAGCGAGTCCGCACCAACATTTCGCTGCGATCCATTCGGCACATCAGGGCACCGAGGGACAACAATGGATTGCCAGCCAATCGCATGTCCAAAGTACTCAAGCACAGACAGTTGGTTCAGCAAGCGGCAAGTTCCAATGAGCGGCGGCAAGCACGTCTACAAGGTATGCTATGTTAATTCAACACTTAGAAGAAGAAGAAAAAATAACCTGTTGTAAAGTTATGAGTTTGGATGAGCGTCGGGCACTCGAAGCGCTGAAAGAGGGCAATAATACCACCATCCTTGACTGGCAGGACTGCGATGACTTCAGCTTTGGCGATGTTTGCAATGGAATGGAGCCGCTCGCCATCAGCCATGCTGGTGGCGAGTTTACTGACCTCGCAAGAGAGGTTCTAGGAGACTTTTGGAGAATGTGAGTGAAGTTTATTGTTACCTTGACATTTGACTTACCTTTGTGAGCAGCAACAATCGTGTTCGACGTGTGGATAACCGCACACGTCGTGATCGTGTCCTCCGCAGGAACAAGGCATTTGCTGAGCAGATGCCAGTGATAACCGATGCGTACCTTGCGTGGAGCCTGGCAAGACGTAAGGAAGGGTTTTTTGAGAGATTGGAGAGAGAAGACCTGGATAGTGGCTCTGACTACGGTCAATGGCCAATCAGCGTGATAGATGTGTTCTGTGAGTGATTCGGTCTGTTTTCGTTTGCTTACTTTTTGATGTGACGGCATGTCTGGGCTGTTGTTTAGACGCTGAGAAAGTCAATCTTCGAATCTTGCCAACAGATGCCACTATCAGCACTGCGCTCGTTCGTCAAGGCCTGATGCCTTGTTCACCCATATCACCAACTGTCGGAATCACTACTGAAGCTCTGGATTTATACCGTGTAGCGCATCTTAGAAGTCCTCAATTGTCTATCCAGGCTTTCGTCAAAACCATGTGCGACTTGCATGGTGTATGTCTTCTGATTTCTTTCGCTCTTATTGTGCTGATTCACGTGCAGGTTGGTTTCCACAGACACCTATCTCGTCAATTCTCTATTGCGTTCGACCTATATCTTCAAGTTCGACGTTCGGTGGCTGCCATGGTAGCCGAATCACTACGACGTGACTCACCCGATTGGCGCCTGAAACATGCTTGTCCCGCATGTACATATACACTAACAGATGAACCACAGTTAACATTTAGCTTGCTCTACGCCATGGATGGCAACGACTCTTTAAAAAGAGTCCTTCGCAGATCTCTAGATACTGATGATTCTCTCAGTACATCTTCAGAACTTCCAACAGGGCAGCAACTGGCGAGCGACCGCTACCTATCTCGCACCTTTGTCGACCAATTCGCGCGGGACTCTACTACTGCAGGTGATGAGGTGAGGGGTGCCTTCTGATCTGGGTTGGTGATGGCTAATACATCTATTAGGATGTACATCTCGAGAACACGTGCGAGGGACGCTGGAAGAATATGGACGATACAAAGACGAAGAAAGCATGGGGCATTTATGATGAAACAGGCATATTTGTGGCCGTGTGCCGCCATGGATTCTCTCTGCTTGTTGCGGATATGGTACAGAGCGGGGAGCTGTAAGTTTTTTTTGATAGGTTGTTTGTGGACTAACAATTATTCGACAGCGCAAAGTATCCTCTGGCCGTTGTTTCAAAGTTGCTGGACGTATTTGGAAGCAATCTGGGTGGCGGATATGACATCGGTTGTCAGTTCAAGACCACACTTGACAACAGCTCCCTCGGACCCCTTGCACGGTCTATGCATCACACTTGCCTTGTCGGTGCCTTCCATGGACATGCGCACAGGCGATTGTGCCAACTTTTCTCGCTTACTACTTACATCAAAGGTTTGGGCCTCGAGGATCTGGAAACCTGCGAACGAACATTCTCAAAATCGAATTCACTAGCGTCTGCGCTACGGTACGCAAGTGTATTCCATAGACAACAGTCCATCGACACATACTTCGAGCACAACGACGATTTTGAAGTGTACGCTAATCTTTGTAAGCTGTCTTGTCAAAACTCGATCCTGTGCTGACAAATCCTTCTGTTTGCTAGCCGACTTTTTATATAACAACTACAAGCAAGCGCTTGACGTTTTGAATGACGGGGATGCGACCCTACCGAACTTGATGCGAGATCTCAAAGTTACCGACAAGACCGTGTTCGAGCACTGGCTGGAGGAAGAAAAGGTATACCTTCAAGGTCTGACACGAGAACCGGAGGTTGAAACACTGCACATGGAGTATTGGCAAAGGTTGGTTAGTCTTACTGCGAGCGAGTGAGTTTAGATGTTGATGTATGGGCCTTGTACTCGCTGACACAAAATTCACATAGGGAAACTCTGGACGCTGCAATAACAGCTTTCCAGGGCTCATCGCACCTCGAGGCTGCGCCATATGATGTGCAGGCGAAGAATACTCGCAATGCTGAGAGTGCCCGACGGCATGCTCTTGAGGACCATGAGAGGTATTTGAAGCTCGTTCAAGCACTTGAGTGCAGGCTCGAGATCGAGAAACGCTGGACTCCTCACGATGCAGAGTGGCAGAGGGTTGGAAGACTCGTGGCCAACCGGAAGTACCAGCGTGCGCTGGATCGACTCGAAGGATTGATTGTTGCACGTATATTTGAGCTGACGAGGATGAACCGTGCGGGCACAGGTGAGTAAAAAGTGGTATATTGCTTGCCGATTCTAACACTAAGCCAGGCTACAAACTGCGAAAGCATATTGCTAAGGCATTGCAAACACGATCCGTCGCCATCCGAACGGCCCTCAACACATACAACGCTATCGCTGGGTCAATGCACCCTCCCCGCCGGACGCTTAAGTGGGACGAGGTCGTAGAGTACGCGTTCCTCGCAGACTTCGACTTGCTACGTGATACACGTGCGGACGTTTCTCGACACCCTTGGTCATCGGCTGCTGCTCGTAGCGCGATGGACCTCCACTTCAAAATGTGTCGGGCGCGCGAAGAGATTGAGCGCCTCGATACTGAGGTACGACGCCTCGTGACCTATATACGTGATGAAGAGAGGTATCTACGGGAATGTGAGAATCAGTTAAAAGACACCAGCCCAGCACTCGCACATCAAATCGCCATCCACCGAAACACTCGAGGACGCTTCAACTCACGACATCTTAAACGGCTTTACGACATATCAAAGCTTCCGGGTTTCAGTGGGACACTAACCCCTGGTGTTAGCGCTGACACAAGTCCCGGGGAGAGCGCGAGTGTAGCTAACGCACAGATCCCCACCCAGATGCTTGTTGCACCCCTCCCTGTTGATCACACCGCATCCCCCTTAGACGTAGACACCCAGGATGACCTGGATGACGAGGAGGAAGAGGACGAGGTAGTGGAACAAGCCTCTAGAAGTTTGCACGATGTTCTCCTTATTGCTGATGACTTTTCACACCTCGGTATTCATGATGATGCTGAAGAAGAGTAGTACTGGTCATTTACACGTCCTTGAACATGCATGTATTCCATACACTATCGCAATTATTACTGGTGCGCTGTTAGTCGAAACGCGCCGTCAATCCGACCACTTTTGAGCGAGATACTTGAGTTCATCGTGTCGCACAGCGAGCTCAAAGGTTTCCATCACTATGCGGCGTTAGGCACAGCGACGCACGGTAACCGCATCACGTGAGTCTAATAATAGTACGGTAATAACAATAACACAACTGCGTACCTACTACCTACAGCTGTATATAAAGTCCTTCGTTATCCAGGAGATATTGGAGGAGGCTCTGATTCACTATATCCGCCTGATCTTACAGGTGCGACACACGTGCATTATCTCCTATAGTTACCGTGCGTAGGTGGGAGTCACAGGTGAGGTATATGTTCTTATCTCCAAGTCCTTGCCTAATGGATCGACAAGATTAGCCTATCATGTAATATTTGAAATGAAATCACGCCACCAAACACCCACCGGTGGTTTACGACCTGCTGGTATATGCCTACATAGTAAAGCGAGGGAGGACCGTCTTCGGGATTAGGCCAGCCCCACTATGTAAATCCAGGGTGTTGACATAAACATCCAGGGTTTAAGAGAAACGATCTATCATACCGGCAGAATAATAAACAGGGGCTGCAGAGGGTAGATAATGCGGATATTTTCTAGGAAGTTTATGTAGGTCTTGTGAACGAGACAACGGCAGTGAGTACGAGAGGATGAACAGAACACAAGGTAAGAACCTGATAGAACGCAGACGCCGTAATGTTATTTCCGCTGTCGTTAGCGCTAACCGGAGCCGGAGCCGCATCAGGATCACATCGTCATCATTAGCGGCCACGTTGCAAGGAAAGGGTAGCAAAGATCTAGATTAGAACTCACCCGATCATACATACGACATGGGTGGCAGCGGGGTGGTCTCGTTTGAAGTTCCAGGGGGTTGTGTAGTTGTGCAAGGGGTCTGTTCTCTTCCGTGAGATTGGCGTAACATTGATTCGAGAAGATCAAGTTTACCATAGTAGTACTGAGTATCTTCTGTCTTCGAAATAACCACAAGGTCGTGAGAGCAGCTTAAAGGAGACAAAGGGAAAAACAAACTCGGAAGAATTGGGATGACATTCCGTGAATATTCCCGTACGAGTCGATATCCTACGGGACCAAACATCACAGTGCACCGATCAGTGCGAATGAATGCAACGTAGACTGACTGAGAGGGCAATTCCAGGTTGAGCCTGAATGTTGTGTTCACTTCTGAAGTACTCAGAGATGAGGAACGGCCAGGCTTGGTCGACGCCCAACGGAAGGTATTGGCCCTTTTTTACGGTAAACGTGCATACTTAAGATGTGCGTGATACCTCAAGTACTCACAGCAGACAGCGAGTCTCCAATGAACTGGAAACAAATATGGGAAGGTTCATACGGCAGAAGACTGGCACCCTAGTTGAACGAGGTATGATTAAGCAACGAGACACCCGATCCAATTTTAACGGGCTCACCGCATTGAGCTTGATGCTCTCGAGGTTCATGTGATTGTCTTGCCATCCCACCGAGTTAATCCTCACTACTGTATCTGATGCAGGGATGAGGTCGCCCAAAGGAATGACATTGGCCCCCTGTGTGGCATTGATGCCTGTAAAATTCCCGTAGTTTACTGACAAACCCAGCAAAACAGGATTGGACGTGTAGGGGCCAAGGTTCAATGTCAAGTTGGAGAGGTTCCGCACGTTGATCTTGAATCCAGAGCCGGTCCTACGAATCTCGCATTAAGTTGAACCAGAACCACTGGGGAGACAAATTAAGAACGAACCACCACGTCTCTGGCTCATTATCCCACCGACCATTGTGGCAAATCAGCGGGTCGTCATGGGGAAGCACGACGCTCCCAACTTCGGTCAACTGTGATTGCACTTGCATGCAAAGCAGAAAGAGTGCAGCCTTGACTGCGCACAACAATGAAGAAATAAACTGTGTGCCCATGGTGGAGGACGACGCGTGAGGATCGTCATCGCGTCTTTATACAAAAATTGCATTCCACCTTCCAGGGTTCTCCCCCCTCGCTCCAAAGTCACGAGTGGGTGCTTCCACGCCGAAGATACTCCGCATCCTTTAGATGGAAACGTAGGCAGCGGCAGTACGGATACTGACAGTCGAGCTAAGGGGTTGCCGGTGGTGAATACTACGGCGCATTGAATTAGAGTACTAACCCGGGGTATAGGGGAAGAACATGGTTCGATACCCAATGTTGATGTCGAGCATTGGACTGTATGGAAATCAATCCGGTCGTCGAGCTTGGGGCGGCGGTGTCTCAATCGAAATAATTTTTGGTCTGGTAAATGCTAGTCAGGGTTGGTTCAGTAGTTCCTCGTTCGGCTATGGGCTCTACTCAGTTCCCTCAAGTTTCAGCTCGATAATAGTGGTGAGCGCTCGCGGACTTAGAAATATCCAATCCTCAACTTGCCAAAGCCTATATTTGCTATACATAGGTCCTGGGTTGGGCCTATGACTGGCGGCCAATGGCGGTGTCATGGAAGTATTTCACAGTGTTCGAGGTCGTCCAAGGGCATCAGATATATTGGGTGGTAGGCATGCTAGCAATTGTTCCGAAAGCGGCGGTAAAGCCCTTGGGGCCACCCACGCGACCAAATGTCTCTACACGTCGGCCTAAGTAACACCATAAGTATACTGATCTGGAGGGGGGTTAATGACCGAGTATTTCTTCCGTGTGGTCGAATCTACACTGTTCATCCTGTAGTGTTTCATCCGAGTTCGGGAAAGGATCCGTGGACCTATCATGCATCTATAGGTGACGCCCATCCACATCAATCAGACGGCACGCTTGGCGACTCACGCTACAACAAATTTCTGTGAGGTCCACAAGCCAACTTTATGGTTCGGCGATGGTTGCAGGGATATGAGATCAGATACCCAGAAGCACTGCTAAAAAGGCATGCTATAATGGGTCATCTGTGGTACGTGGTGGAGCGCAAATACTGGATGCACAAGTTGTCATGGCTCCGTGCTTCCGAATGGGTGGGACATTGTCGACGTTCGGATGTGAAATTGCCTATCAATCTTCCTTCTACAAGCCATCTTGATGTGACCTTGAAGGTCGCGAATGACCGGATGTGGGCTCACTGGCAGTCGCTGAACAAGAAATAGATCGCGGCACGCGCCTCCTTGGCCGATTACTCGGTTTCGTATCTCTCCCTATGTGAGGCGTACTAAGGAAGTTCAGGGGCGGACCGAAGTGGGTCTGCAAACCACTAATAAGGAGTCAGTGCACGGAGAGTAAGCACGAACAGACGACCTACGGCCGTGTGGTTAATTGGCAGAACAAATGTTAGATTCTCAATTTTAGTTGGTGAAAAGCTCGCGTGCGCTTCTACGATATTTCGGGTTCCGGGGTAGACTCTGAAGGAAAGTGAAAAAAAATCATGATCTGCAGAGCATCCTGGGCATTACTGTCACTGGAATCTGAGAGCAAGGGCTGGCAAATCAGGTCGTGGTAGTCTCATGAGCATCTGCTGGTAATGTGCTGTCGTATCGCAGTTGAGGCTCTTCATCGGACTCTATGACTGTAGCTGAGTCGCGGACTTCGAAATAATATATCGATTGTCCGGGCGATCGCACCATGCACACCAATCCTATTCAGATACCTATTCACTCCTTGTATTCGGGCACAGTCCACAGAGGTGCGGAATATATGTACATGCATATAACAATGCACTTAAATTAGTCTGCTCACAGTTGATAACAATGGGAACAACTCGAACATTAATTAATATATATAATGAGCTGTTTAGGCAACCGGCAACCTATATATGGTGATCACTCACCGGTACCTAACTCACTGTCCGACAACAACATGGATCCAGGATGGGACAAAGTTGGTGAAACATTGGTCGGTCGATGGTGGGTGCCCACCTGTGCAGGCCTATGCTACTTTGGGTTTTTTTTTAGGATTCTTATCTGACGCCATCGTTATGATGGGGCTGCAGCAGAAGTTAGGTGCTGCACTCATTCTGATTGTTAGATAACGTAGACTCACAAATTGGTTGAGAATTGAGTTATGACTCCGAGACAGGGAAGGAATCTATCGGCCATGGTGTTGAGTTAATGTAGTAAGTTCCTCAGTTACTTGACTCAACTGTTCAACATATAACTGCCAAAGCTTGATTCAGCCTCTTTTTTTGTACGCGGTGTAGTTATGACACCGTGGTCGCGTCAGAGGGGTACTTTTCTTGCTTCCTACAATGATAATTTGGGATAACCCACGTATAATATTGTTGTGATGCAATTATGTACCAACAGTATCCGCGTCTCGCCGTCACCGAAAATTGCCTCAGCATCACGATCTCCAAGTTAAGACGTATACATGGACCTGGTGAAGGTGTCCACCCCATCTACATCCCCACATTGCCAGCATGACTTCAAGAGGCATCCCGCTCGATACGGCTGCTATAATGTCAACAGTACTGGAAGGCATCTTATACGGTGAGTACAATGAGTTTGTCCCTCACACGCCCACTCTAGTATTGAGCTATTGTTCTTCAGGGTTCTCCGTCCTTATGTTTATAGGTACCATCTGGGCGCTGACCTACAAGCGTCACGTGCGGGATATCAATCGCCTAGTCGCTGCAGTAACCATCATGTTGTTGATACTGAGTACCGCGGTTAGCTTCTTGCTCCTTATATCCTGTATCATTTGTTGAAGTTCCCCAAGCATATGGTCGTAGACATCATTCGCCTTGAAGATGGATTGGTGAAGTACCGCGACACGTTCACAGGCGGGCCCGCGGCGTTCTTCGCAGATGTGTCCCAGATCACATATGTGGTCAAGAATGCGATATATATCTTGCACACTCTGCTCGGCGATGGGGTTGTGGTGGGTCCAACTTTCTGGCTGCCAGCTTGGAACCCTCTTGGCTTATAGAAATGTATTTTCGACCAAAGATATATCGTTGTTACGCTGTTTGGCAATCCGTCCGGATCATCATCCTGCCAAGTTTGCTGTGGTGCTGCGCCGCATGTAAGTATACAATCATGCTCAAAAGGTCGGGTGGTTGAACATTGTCTTGAAGTCACTGGTTTTTCTGCAGTCTACAGCGTTTCGCAAGCCACTAGCAATGCCGGAAACATCTTCACAAAGGCGACTGGGCAGTCTTTCTTCGCCTTGACACTTTCGACCAACTTGATAAGTTCAGGTAAGCACGCTTCTGTGTCAGCACAATGTCCCATACCAACCTGAATGTAACCAGGATTACTGGCATATCGCATCTGGAAGATTGAATGTGATGTCTCTGCATTGCGCACCTCGAACAGAACTTTAACACCTATACTGCGCGTGCTTGTGGATGCCGCTATTTTGTACTCTGTGGTGCTCTTCCCCACACTAATCTGTTTCGTTTGTTCGAATAATGGGCAGTATGTTATGCTAGACATGGTGATTTCACTGTTAACAATTGTTATCAAGGATTACTGAACTTCGATCATCTAGCTTATGCCGATCATCTCTATTGCCTTCTACATGGTGCTTATTCGCGTCGCAATAAGTAAACATGCTAACAATTACCTCTCGACGACTTTCCATGGGGGGGTGGCCGATGAGGCAACACGAGAAGACTTGCAGCAACATCCTATGAAGCCTTTACAGGTCCATATATCCCATCTTACGCAATTTGACGATACCTCGACGCACGGCACAGGGAGTGGGGAATTATCATCTACATGCAAGGTGGAGTCCGTGGAACCATCCTGCGCCGTGGTGACGGTGTAATCTATTGCAATATTTATTTATCGCTTCTTTTTTGTGTTTTTAACATTATCGGTTTGAATTTTCTGTTATGTAGTAGAAGTCTATATTTTTATGTGCGCTGAATCGGACAATATACGAATGACCGAACAGAGATCTGAATCAAAAGGACCTGTGGATAGCTTTGGATCCGGAAAAACTTCAAGTACTTAAGCAACTTATGGTACTTGCATGATGTTTGGTGTCAAGTTCAAACGACTTAGCGGCTTAGCGCTTAGCGCTAGCGCCCCATGTATTGATCATGCATGTTTCTCCACTGCCGAGTACCTGCACTTCACGATAAGAGTGTCCTGACTACTACAAACAACAATATTTTGGCAACATTTAAACACCCTAGGCTGCTTATATCGTTAACAGTATGTGTGCTTTGTTCCCTCTCCCCGACTTCAGCTTTACCGACGCGTCTGCAGTATGGAGAAGTTAGTATATACAATGTGGTAGCCACCATGATAACAGTACGATTTCAAGCATCTACGTTTCAAACTGGATGTGTGTTGTCTATCTGGTTTGTCCACCGTACATCAACCCTACGGAGTCGCATGCTTGGCGTAGGTTGGGCATCAAAGGTTAGAAGGTCCATAATCCCTGTGGAATTTCGTCGTGCAGACAGTCGGCCACGAATGACAGGTATTCATCATAGCTCGGTGGCTTGTTTGAACACTACCCATTTCATCCACCCATTTCAATAGTCGTAAACCGCACGAACAATCCGTTCACTCCAACACCACCGAAGCACAAGTATGGCACTACGCTTCCAGACGACAGCTGGCTCGTGCTCTCATAAATTTGTTGTACACTGCGGGTTTGCCTATAGTAATCCTGAAGGGCAGTGTTAAATGCCCCATCCAGTAAGCAAACGTTTCCTCGGACCGGCCATAACGAGGCTCTGGACTATCTGATATCATGCCCCTTGCTTAAAAAGACACTTCTTCATGACAACATAAATACTCTAGTACTGTATACATTCAGGCCTCCATTCCCACCCTCTCCATTCTTCCCGACAGCCAGCCTGCGCGACTGTAAAAATATTATCCATCATGGTTTCTTCACCCCATATATATCCTCCCCTTGACGGATCTTTATTTCTCCCTAAATTGCTTGGATTCAATGCGCGACACAACCCAGATGTCACTTTCTTTATCTACGACAAACCTAACAGCAATGACCTGGTGTCCATCTCACACTTGGAATTCTATCAAGCTTGCCATCGTGCCGCACAGGAAATTAGACCAGGTCGTGCAGGCGCAGACAGGGAGATCGTCGCTCTGATTGGGATCTCAGACACCCTTCTTTACCAGACAGTATTCATGGGTATTATCTTCGCTGGTTTACTTGTATGTGAACGCCTTCCTTAAACAGCTTTCTGACCTCAGCTATTTTAAGCCATTCCCCATGTCCCCTCGTAATTCAGCAGCGGCCGTGGTAAACAAACTGCCGTCGTTTGATCACGACTCCCCACTCTCTCGGTTCCCTGATCGACGGGATCAAGTCGGATTTCGACTCCCAGGACACTGAAACGAGCCGCCTGCAGCTTGACGAGATGCCGGCGCTAAGAGACCTGTACCCCACACTCGTCAGGGGTTCTCCAAATGAAGCTTTTCTACCATATCCTCCCCCAGCTTCGCGGTCGTCTGAGAACGACTTAATATTCTACCTGCATTCCTCAGGCAGCACTGGCTTCCCGAAACCCATTCCAATCACTAACCTGACTGTTGTTCACTGGTGCTTATCCCGTAAGTCGCTGAAACAATCTGCGCAACATAAACGTATAAGATGGTTATTAGCATGCATTCTTGAACACATCAATTATTTCCCACTCCCATCCGCGTTGGTTCTGCACCCTTGCCATCTTTCCATATCCTTGGTTTATATATTCAGCTACTCACGCCGGTCGCCTCCCTCAGTAGCGTGTCTATTTACCCACCCACATCCTTTCAGGATCCCTCGGCGACCCCCATAATACCCAACTCGCAAAATATCCTGGACTCTGTGGTCAAGACGAAATCGAACACTTTAGTGGTCGTGCCCAGCTTCCTGGAGCAATGGGTATTGTCGCAGAATGCTGTTGATATTTTGAAGAGGCTCGAATATGTTGTATGTCACAAGTTCATTATTGAAGTTTTATTCAGATAAGAAATGGCTCACGTTGTCTATAATAATAGGTCTTTGCTGGCGGTCCGCTCGCACCCAAGATAGGAAATGCCCTGGTGGATGCAGGGGTCAAGCTGTCCTCTCTTTACGGTGCTACAGAATTTGGGGACATCACTTACTTCTTCCGAAATGAAGTAGAGCAAAAATTATGGGACTGGGTGCGATTTGGACCAAACTCCAAGATCAAGTGGGTTCCTCAGGACGATGGTACCTATGAATGCCAAGTTTTGGTAGGTCTGCGTCTTTATACTCCCTCTCAGTTGTTGAACGCTTCCTCGCAGACAGTTCCGACGCATCAAGTATCAGTAGAGAATCTCTCGGACGTCAAAGGTTATGCTTCTTCGGATGTATTTATCAAGCATCCGACGGTCGAGGGTATGTGGAAGATGTAAGGCCGAAACTCGTGTTATCCATATTTATGCAGCTTTCTGATATTGTCCTCGTTACAGCGTAGGAAGGATGGACGACGTGTTAGTACTCTCATCCGGTGAAAAGACAGTACCAGCTCCCATAGAGAGCATCGTTGCCGCCAACCCCTACGTGAACGGTACCGTCATGTTCGGCCGGGGACGCAACCACGTCGGAATCCTCATAGAGCCACGAGCGGGGCACGAAATCGACGTCGGTGACGAGAAGCAGCTTGCTGAGTTCAGGAATCGAATGTGGTAAGCTCGCGCAGTGTACATTTGCTGCTGTCGAGTCTGACAATGCCAATGAAGGCCAGATGTAGAGGAAGCGAACCAGGAGGCTCCTGCCTTCAGCAGGATCTTCAAGGAGATGATTCTTGTGACCCGCAGCGAAAAGCTCATGCTGCGAGCTGGAAAGGGAACCGTCATCAAGAAAGCAACTGTCAAGCTGTACGAGGAGGAAATCGATGCCCTGTGAGCATATCATACATCCGCCAATGCGCGAACTTGACATTCATGGGCAACAGATACGAAAAGGTGGACGGCAGCACCAGAGCAGGCATCGATGTGCCTTTGCCTACGAACTGGACTGCAGATGACGTCGAGAGCTGGCTCATAGTCCATGCTGCTGCTGTAAATGCCACCAACGCGGTTGATCCTGATACAGACTTTTTTTGCTCAAGGCTTCGACAGGTGGGTTGAAGGTAAATCAAGGTTTGTGCTGTACTGATCCCATACCTCTAGTCTCTCTGCGACATTCCTCAGAAACCGCATTCTCGGCTCCCTGAGGTCATCACCAGATCGTGACGTCCAGGCATTCGCATCGCAGATTAAGCAGAATATCGTCTTTTCAAATCCTTCGATTCGCCAGCTCGCGATAAGCGTCATCAATGCAATATCACCGCGAAACGGTCCAAGCGCCGTCGATGCTAAAACTGATATCGAGAACATGATCGAGAAGTATTCAGTTGGATTTGGTAGCTCTGCTAGAGATGACTCTGTTACTCTGGCTGACGGACGCAGGCGAGGCGACCATGTGGTCATCTTGACTGGGTCCACGGGTGGTCTTGGCTCATACCTGCTTTCATCTCTGCCTTGCGCGGGGACGTATCTGTGGTATATGCCTTCAATCGTCCATCAAGGGATGCGGCATCTATCGAACAACGACAGAAAGTTGGTTTCGAAGGACGTGGTCTGGATATCACCCTTCTGCAGTCGGAGAAACTGGTGTATGTAGAAACTGATACCTCTGATAATGACCTGGGTCTGGATGAGGAATCGTACAAGAAGGTTTGCTTCATGGCCAGACTGAGTATAATAGTTGATTCAAGTTCCTTTCAAACACAACGTAGATCTGCGCGTCTGCCACCATCATCGTTCACAACGCTTGGCGACTCGACTTCAACCTGGCGCTGTCGTCATTAGAGCCTCAAGTGCAGGGAACGCGAAATCTTATAGACCTCGCACTATCTTCTCCGCGTCATCCAAAGCCGCGTTTCATGTTCACCTCTTCTACATCAACTGCTCAAGGCTGGGATAGAGCGAATGGACCTTTCCCGGAAGAAGTGCAATATGACAGCGGGTATAGTCGCAGAAAGCTCTGGTTATGCCGCGAGCAAATACATTTCTGAAAGGGTAAGTCGTATGCTGCTTTTAGGAGTGTGCAAATATGACAAACACTGCCAAAATAAGGTCCTCGTAAACAGCAAGTTGCCGGCAACCTCGTTTAGAATTGGACAAATATCGGGAGGGCCCCCACGAGGAGCTTGGTCGACGACAGAATGGCTACCGATCATCGTCAAGTCGAGTGTCAGTCTAGGTGCACTTCCGGAAGCTCAATGGGTAAGTTTAGACATATGTATCCTTCTCCGAAGGTACCCAGGAGGTACCCATCATTGACACACGGTTTAGCTTCTAACCTGGATCCCTCCCCACGCTGTATCGAATGCTATTCTTGATGTGGCTTTCGCGGAAGAAGAGCCTCCCATTGTGGTTAATCTTGTACATCCGAGGCCGATAGCGTGGGAGGCAGTTATGCGGCCTGTTGCGCACGCCATAGCTGAGCATAAGTTTACAAGCGTCCCGTTGCCTCTCGTTCCATTCTCAGTGTGGCTTGAAAAGCTTGAATCGAGTGCCAAGGACGCGAGGGAGGAAAATACTAAGCGCATCGTACGTGTGTTTCAATGGCTAGCAGAACATTTTCCCACCTGGCTTCGATTGCAGCCTGCTATCAAGCTTCTGGACTTTATGCGTTCCATAACACGATTAGATATCACGATCAGGGCGTCTGGCTCAGAAGCGGGTGGCCTTACTCCATTCGCCACAGATGTGGCTCAGCAGCGTCAGTCCGACGGTCAAGGAGTTAGAGCCGCTGTCGTCGGCAGATGCAGTACAGTGGGTGGACTATTGGGCGGCGGCGGGGATGTTCCTAATGAACGAGCAGGCCACAGGCAATCCCTGTATTTGCTTCTAACGCAACGTGGTTACTTGGAACTTGGGGATAGTGTACTAATAGTTGGAGTCCCCTCAGGGCCATCTTACCCTTTTAGGTGTTTTTCATCATGCATGCATCAAGTGCATGCAGCTTCCGAACTTTCCAGCTGAGCAGATAGTGGAGTCAAATCCATTTGCGTGCTTTGCATGAGAAGGAGCTATGATTCTATGACTGTCTTCTGTTTGGGCGAGGGACTAGCTATTAGAGCTGGTGATACCCTGTAACCTCCCGTAATTGGCAGTACTAGGGTTCAAATAGCGAGTGGAAATCATGGGAGGACATGTCCATCCATAGGACAGCCTTCTTGGAATCAGATCTGACGGATGGGGACAGTACAGTCCAGAATGCAGCACGCGGTCGACTGCAAACTTGAGAGATAAGCTAAAAAGTAACATTCTTCATCTCCGACGTCCTCGAGTATTTTCAACGACAGATGTCAAACACGTACTGATCAGCACGGCCGAGATGAGGTTTTTTCGAGTGCCTTCAAGGTGTTCACGTGAAACGAAACTTCATTCAAAAAAAAAAGATGAAAGGAAAAAGCAGAATTCCGGTGGCCCCGGCACGTGGCCACCCAAATTGTGCGGTTTGCTTGTTAGGCTAGTGATCACCTTATAATGAACCTACCGTGCCAGAGCGTGCGCAATTGCTGTGTATCCTCCGTGGCCTCCACCTTGCTTCCTGGATAAATTTGAAGACTTGTATCGTGGCTAGCACCAGGATCCTGTAATTTTACTGCCCAATTGTAGGCCCAAGATCACCCAGGTGCGCTGCACGCAATCATTCATTCACTGCGCCACAGCCCGTAGTAATAGACCTGTTTGAATTCTGTCTCAGACTGTAAACAAATGGCCACAGACTGTCCACTTCTCGTCTGGATGCTCTCTCTGAACCGTGATGTAGTTGACGGAGGTTTGGCGAATGTTATCGTTGATAATACAGCGCCTGACCTTGTCTCCGCAGGAATACGACAAATGTTTTCACCTTGTGCAGGATTGTGTCCCTCATGCGAGACTGCCATATCAGCCTACTTCTATAGATTCCTTTCGTGAGCACCACTCCACTACTCACTTGGTTTGGGTTCTGACGCTCAGCAGGGCAGCTTATTTGCCACATGTTACCCCTGCTTATGATGCGCCACCGACGAATATCCCGCGCAAAATGGAAAGACTGCGTCACCTCGAATGGAAAGCATTGGATCGAGCAGGTGAGCGATGGTCATCAACTCTCTGAGTAGCCTAACTTATTGATGCTTGTTGCACCCCTCCTACAACAGTCACCGGATGACATGCCCCCAGAAAAATTTCTCCAATCCATGATTGGATACCACCTTGCATATGATAACTCACTCTGCGGCATGGTGATGACGCAGGGACGGCAGCGCCAAGTAATAAACATCGGCTTGGGCATCAAACAGATTTCCGTAGAGCCCAAAGGCGTCTCAGTAGCAGCATACGCTGAGTCCTTTGCACATAAAGTAAGCCTAAAGCCAGCCACAACACATCACCAAGGCTAACGAGCCATCGGCCACCAGCTGACTCCACTAGAGATGACCTTCCTCAACCCTGAACTCGGGGACGAAGTCGTCCTCCGGCGCCTCTCCATCCTTCTCTCGCTCAAAGCGGCATACATCAAAGCTGTGGGCCAGAGCACCGCTTTCGACTGGTCGCGCCTCGAGTTCAACATTCCCTCCGAATCCGCGCGCGGCGATGACCACCCACTGCAGGGGTGGGAGTTCCGCGTGTTCAAGGCCCAGCTCGGCGTACAGCGTATGGGCGGGGTCATGCTCGAGGAATCGTATCAGTGCGCATGCGCGTTTTTCAGGGGCACGAAGGAGTCCAAATTTATCTGGCATGATAACGCGAAGGATTTAGAGGCTTGGGTGCAGTTCATCAACATTGACCAGATGGTCAAGGTGATCCCAAAACTACGCGCGTAGTGAAACGGGGCGTGACTACTTAGATGAACTTCCCTTGAGCCAACCTCATTTCCCTCCACTTGTTTGCTATCGTTATACCATGTTTCTTGCTGCTGACACTCTGCATGATATCTCATACCCTCTAATACTCTCACTACTACTTAGGAAGGAATCTGAATGCGATTTTATTGCAATCAAAAGTGGAGCAGGGAACTCATGGTATTTCGTGACATAGGTTGGAGATGATGCTGTAATAGCGTGGAGACAATGACATAGCAGACCTTTGACTTTTCAGATCACCTTCGAAGTGGGGAGGCCGACCGATTAGAGTCCGCGGATTCGTCCACGGACTCCACGGACTCTTCCGGGATTGAAGGACCTGTATAGTGAAATCGGCCGTCTGAACGACAGTCAGCAAGTTCCCAAAGTGCAAACAAACAACCTACTGATCAAATACCACACAGCACTAATCACCCCAAATCCCACAAACACTACCGAAGCATAGTCTAGCCGACTCCATTTAGCGCCTCAGCCCCCACACAAGACAAGGCCACTTACTCATTGAAACCCTCGTGACTGGGATGACAGCAGGCATTGAGAATAGCACCATGGCGAACATGATCCACAGCACTGCGACTGCATTGATTACGGTACCGAACCTGCCAAGGTTGAATGGGGCATCGTGCATGTCTTGCCGAGCGTTCATGAGTAAGATGGCAACGGGCATGGCATAAGATGCTCCAAGGCACATGACGGCGACGCCCACAAAAGCATTGAACGCAGCTGTGGAGCCGAGGTAGATGAGTCCAAGGAGGACCTGGATCACGGTGGAGAGTAGGAGTGCATTGACGGGGACATCGTTGAAATATGGACTGATCTTTGAGAACAACTGATGGAATGGGATAGCTCTGTCACGTGCGAATGCCCATGTTGCGCGAGAGGCGGCGCAAGATATGGAGATCGCACAGAACATACCAATACCAAATACTTCGAAAAGTGGGTTAAGAAGGTGAGGCTACTTGGTATAGACCAGATGTAACGTACTAATGAACCACTGAATACACCACCAAATCAGAGATGCAGCGCCGGACGAAAGGCCACGGCAAACTCACCAGCCCAAAACCACCAGCCCTGGAGCCCATGATCAAAGTAAACATCACACCAATTGGTTGACCGGAAGAAACTGGTTGAAATATATACATGAGGAGCACGAGTTACCTCAGCTTGAAACTGACCTTGAAGCAATGTGGCGATATCTGGGAGCGTGA
This sequence comes from Suillus lakei, assembly GCA_016628065.1. Lineage (NCBI taxonomy): Eukaryota > Fungi > Basidiomycota > Agaricomycetes > Boletales > Suillaceae > Suillus > Suillus lakei. The sequence goes on along the minus strand of JABBWA010000071.1, from coordinate 42,435 downwards.
AAAGGATTGGTAGAAGGAATATCACGCCGGATAATGTGCCAATGGGTATAGACCAAGTGATAGCCTTCGGAAGTATTTCAGAAGGGTTATGAACCTCTTCGGCCATGTTAGTGACTAGTTTCTAGGTGTAAGTCAGTGAACATGATGTAAAAGCCTCGACATACTCATTCCTATAGCGGAGTATGTATATGCTAGGATATTGTTCAGCTCCGAGTCCTACTATTCGATAAATAATAACTTCTCACCAGGCTGTTGAATGCATTATGAGTATCGAGTAAGGGCTTCAATAACTAACGGCAATCATACCGGCAATAAACCAATGAAGAAAGACCACCCAGGCGTCCATCCTGAATAAGATGGATCGAAATGTCCAAGCGCGAACGAGATAGAATGGCGCCCTGCCGCGGCCTTGGTGGACACACATATCAAGATTACTTCAAACGATTCAGTTCAGCGGACAGGGACGAGTTACATGCAGAACGTACCGATGATGCCTAAGCCAGTCCAGCAAGCACAAATAATCTGGCAACGTATGAATATCAGAGAAAATTCATAGGCGAGAGCTTACATCGAGGGTCGGCAGGTGCTTGTTGAAGAATAGGCAAAACAAGCAAGCAACAGCAGTCACGCCGAGGAAAATCACATCTAGAATGAGTCACAGACTTGTCAGAAAACCACCTCGATATATAGATGAAGCCTTGCATGTTTGCCACGCCGTTGCAATCCATTCAGGGTGGTATATTCCGGCACCAGCCACAACAAGTTGAGCAGTTCCTGATAGACTGCGTCAGCGATGTTCGGGAGTGGTGTGCATAAGAATGAATACCAAATGTGACACTCAGAGCAATCGTCCAAACACCAACGACTGTCAACCAGCCATTGATCCAGGAGGCGATAACTCGCGTGTGTGGGGATGCGAGTCGATAACACCAATAGTATGCCCCTGCTGATGTGGGATATTTGGAGCATATCTCCGCCAGTGAAAGAGCGAGCGCTTGGGTCAGGACTGACACCAATATCCATCTACACTATGTCAAATCGTGTTTAAGATAAGCTGGAAAAAATAAATTTACCCCCATATCATTACCGCTGGACCACCTCCAATGAGCGATGTCGCGATAGGAGCTGCAAGACCATATGCTACGAGGGGGTAAGTCGTAGTGTTAACTGAGATCGCTGTTTAAACGTACGGACTGCCATGATTGCTAATTGAATCATTGAACCAACAGCTCAGTGGGCGTCTTTGCTTGAATCTACAGACTGACCTAACGTCACTTGTTGGGAGGCATTTAATTTGTGCGACACGGCGAGAAGGGCACCCTACTCACTGAATAATATATGGACCAGTCCCCTAGACTAACAACGACCATAGGCATGAAACGCGGATCAAAAAGAAGAAAAACAAAAACAAACCCGTGTCATCTCCTGCTTGTAGCCCAGCTTCTCCAGCCCGACACGGGCGACAACATCCACATCGACTGAATCTTTCAAGCTCATCGTGGTGGTGGTACAATGAAAGATAGCGGCGGCAGCCGATATACGAGGGTGAAGCATAATATTTGCTCCGGATGCAAACCGAGAACCACGGCGTGGCACACCTCGGCCTTGGGGAAGGGAAGTTGCCTATCATGCACTTTGGGAGGCCTCGCGGCGAATCTTACGGCTGATAAGCAGGGCATCCTTTCAATAATAAATATACATCAGCGTGAAAACAACCACAACCGAATATGATTATGTTCGCACACAACTGCACCTTGTGACCACAATGGTACCAAAAGCAAGCGGTTTTTGAGTCTTTATAAAACAGTTACTTACAGTACACCCTATAGACCAACTGACAGCACAACAGTTCTGTGATTGAAGTGCGCAAGTTCCAAAATGATCAGGATGAGTTGATGTTGATCAAAGAAGTTCGTGAAGATAGGATACTTACTAAAAATAAGACATGTCAAAAAGAGTAGGGCCAGCTAAAGCCCGCAATCTTTTTCGGTTCTTGGAATGTCGTATCTTACTACATGTACTCATCGCAATGCTCCACAAATGCATCGACATCGATCATAAGACTGATACGTTCCTCCACCATCGGCGTAATAGGTTTGTCGTTGTCTATAGTGTTATATTCATGAACTATAAGCGGGATACATCCAAATTAGGTATGTATGACTTCTGATGGATCTCGCTTCCGAATAAGGCTATTTTGGCTCGACTCGGAAGTACTTCGTTAGCCACCTTACCCGTCCCTCCAACCGTCGACTCTCCTTGTCCGATCAGATACTCGAAATGTAATCTGACACTGATATATTCATCTTTCAGGACACTTTGCACTTCTCCTGACCACTGTTTCTCGCAACTTCTCTGTCCCACGTCGCCCACCCCACTGGAATGCCCAACCTTGCCCAAGAGCATCCGCCTGCACCGACTACCCCCAACCGCAACCTCCTACACTATCCCGCCGCCTACCACATCCAACACCCACCTCCCGCAGCCTTGGGCCACACCTAAGCGCGACTTCTCGCAGCCTCGCAGCATCATGCAGGATGGTTGGCATTGGCGCCCACGCTAAAGTATGACCAGCCACGGACCAACCTGTTCGCCTCACGCCTCCCCCTTCCTTTATCCTTTCTTCCTGCTTTCCCACCTTCTGAATCCAGTCAGCCATGCTTGAGTCCTTGACGTCTTGACCTCTCCCACTTATTATAGAGCTTGAATGTGTAGTGTAGCATGCCCTGTGCCTTCCCCTGTAATTCCATTCTGTATCATGCAATTAAATTGATGCTTAGAATTGCCATTGTACGAGCATGCTGTCATAAACGCCAGCAGGAAACTTCAAGTTGGCCAGATCTAAGATACTGATATACGAACCTGTTGTGACAAAGTGGGGGCAAAATATATAGAACTCATATTGTAGCGCGTAGCGCCTGGCTACTTCAATGGTTTGCACAGTCCGGCTTTTTATCAGACATCTACTCTAACTAAACGGCGCTGGATCCAAGCTGGATCACACTTTCAAAATGTTTGGACGTTGACACTCTCAGATCTACAGCTCTCTATCTAGCAGTTTTTTATGGCTATCTACCATCACAAAATCAAATGTCTTTCGTCACTCCGACAGTCCGGCTATCTGAATCGATTCGCAGCGTCCTGTCACTGCCTCCCAACTCGAAGTCCCGGCACCTCCCGCTGCATCCCAACATCATGTCTACACAACGGCTCGACAACTAAACGAATTACAATCGCCTGCATGGCAGACCGCAGACCGGAAGGCAAGAGCTCCCAGGCGCTGACACCTCAATCTCGGCCACCATCGCTTGATGATAGTATGTCTACAATGACTGTCGCCCAGAATCCCTTCAACACGAAACAGAATCTGAGAATTCTGAGGAACTTGTTGGTTCTTCCGGATTCGGAGGTCCCCTATAGTAAAACTGGCCATCTGAACCACAGGAATTAAGTCAATTTCCAAAATGGCAAGCAAACGACCTACTGATCATATACCACACAGCACTAATCACCCCGAACCCCACAAACACTACTGAAGCATAATCTACCCGCCCCCATTCAGTGCCGAAGCAAAGTCGCGTGAAGCAAAGCCACTCACTCATCGACCACCTCGTTACTGGGATGACAGCAGGCATCGAGAACAGCACGATGGCGAACATGATCCACAGTACTGCGACTGCATTGATGACAGTACCGAACCTGCCAAGGTTGAATGGGGCATCATGCATGTCTTTCCGGGCGTTCATGAGCGAGATGGCAACGGGCATGGCGTAGGACGCTCCAAGACACATGACAGCGACACCCGCAAAGGCATTAAACGCAGCCGAAGAGCCGAGGTAGACGAGTCCAAGGAGAACCTGGATCACGGTGGAGAGTATATACGCGTTCATGGGGACATCTTCGAGGCAAGGGCTGATCTTGGAGAAACACCGATGAAATGGAACAGCTTTGTCACGTGCGAACGCCCATGTTGCACGAGAACCAGCGCAAGATGTGGAGATTGAACAAAACATACCGATACCGAATACTTTGGAAAGTGGTATGAGACAGCAAGACCACTTGGCGGAGACCAGTTATGACGTACTAATGAACCACTGGATACACTGCCAGATCAGAGATGCAGCGCCGGACCAAAGGCCACGGCAAACTCACCAGCCCCAAACCACCAATGCTGGAGCCCATGATCAAAGTAAACATCACACCAATTGGTTGACCGGAAGAAACTGGTTGACATATATACATGAGGAACACGGGTTGCCTCGGGGTGAAACTGACCTTGCAGCAATGCGGCGACATCTGGGAGCGTGAAAAGGATTGGCAGAAGGAATAACACACCAGTTAATGAGCCAATGGGTACAGATGAGATGATGGCTTTCGGAAGTGTTTCAGAAGGGTTATAAACTTCTTCGGCCATGTTTGTAACTGGTTTTTGAATGTCAGCCAAGTGAACATGGTCAAGACCATTGGAGACGTACTCATTCCGATAGCAGAGAATGTATATGCTAGGACATGGTTCAGCTCCCAATTCCACTGATATATATGATAACATCTCACCAGGCTGTTTTGATGCATTACGGTAATATTGAGTACGAGTTTAGATAACTAGCAACGATCATACCGGCAAAAGACCAGTGAAGAATGACCACCCAGGCGTCCATCCTGATAATGACGGATCGAAGTTCCCGAGCACGAAAGAGACGGGACGACGTCCTACTGCGGCCTTGGCGAACAAGCATATAAAGATAACTTTAAATGAATAAACTCAGGAGGATAACAGACGGAGACCAGTTACAGCAAAACGTACCGATAATGCCTAAACCAGTCCAGCAAGCACAAACAATCTGACGACCTATGGGTATCTCAGAGACAATAAATAGGCGAGTACTTACATCGACGGTTGGTAGGTACCTGTTGAAGAATAGACAGAATGCACCAGCAACAGCAGTTACGCCGAGGAAAATCATGTCTACGATAAGGCACGAAGTGGTCAGAAAACGCATTACTACACGGAAGGATTCTTGCATGTTTGCAACGCTGTCGCGTTCCATTCAGGATAACACATTCCGGCACCGGCGACAATAAGTTGAGCAGTTCCTGGGAAAATGCGTCACCGACGATCGGAAGTGTTATGCATAGGAAGGAATACCAAACTTGACACTCAAATCAACTGTCCAACCACCAACGACTGTCAACCAGCCATTGATCCAGGATGCAAGAAGTCGTGTGCGGGGGGACGCAAGTCGATAACACCAGTAATATGCCCCTGCTGATGTAGGATATTTGGAGCATATCTCCGCCAGTGAAAGAGCGAGCGTTTGGGTCAGGACTGACACCAAGATCCAACTACACCAGGTCAAATCATGTCTGGGCTAAGTTGGAAACAGTAAATTTACCCCCATATCATTACTGCTGGACCGCCTCCAACAAGCGACGTCGCTATAGTAGATGTGAGACCAAATGCTACGAGAGGGTAAGTTGTGGTGTTGAGCAAAATCGCTGCTCAGACATACGGACTGCCATGATTGCTAATTAAATCATTAAACCAATAGCTCAGTGGGTGTCTTCGCTGAAGTTGACACTGACCTAGCGTCACTTGTTGAGAAGCATTTAATTTCTGCAACACGGAGAAAGGAGCGCTCTACTCACTGAATACTATGTGCACAAGACCTCGAGACTAGCAATGACCACGAGCATGAAACACGGATCGAACAGTAACAAGCACAAGCACAAACCCGTGTCATCTCCTGCTTGTAGCCCAGCTTCTCCAGCCCAGCACGGGCGACGGCGTCTACTTCGACTTTATCTTTCAAGCTCATCGTGGTGGCGCAACGAAATAAAATGGCAGCAGATATGCGAACAAGAAATATATGCACCAAATGCAAATAGAACTACGACGTGGCACCTGAACTTCGGGACGGGGAACTGCTTACTATATTCACGCACTTCGTGGATGCCCCCGTCGTGGGGCGGCCATCAAAAAGTGGTACATCAGTTTCGAAAGATGATTCTGTTCCCACACCACTTGCGAATGGTGGAAGTGCATGGATCATTTGAGTCTATGATGATATAGCCAATCAAACCTGCACAGAGAAAATGAATAGCAGTCGTGAAAAAAAAAATTGAATTGCGCCTACCTTGGTGATCTGCCAACATTTTTTTTGATCTTTATTTATTGTCCGTTGGGGCCAAACCCTAGGATGGACAGTATGCCAACATAAATCCATATGCGGAACTCTCCACAATATGGGTCAAGCTTCGTTCGCAATATTAGAAAACAGGTGTGGTCAGCCGCACCAGCACCCGTCATTCGAATTAGATTGGTGTTACACGTACCCGCGCCTCACCTTAGAGATATGACGTTGGGTCTCGGGTTTGATGTGGAGATAAGGTCTCGTTCTACACAGTGTGACAGATGTTATTGCCATAATATATGCGGCTGCCTTCGTAGTGACACAGGCCTGCCCGTTGTCTGGTCACTGCAGACATATCCCACAAGGGTGCAAAATGACAGTGGACCCAATCATGGTGGCATGCAAAGCGCCATCGTGAAAACAGGACAAGCCACGATGAACTGGATGGTCGTCAAACACGTCATCGTTGTGCCAACCAATAAAGGTTGAAGCCCGTGACCCAATGCCATGCACTCACCCGATTGGAATACCAATTGCAGTCAAACTATTCTTCTCCTTAGCCTGACTATATTTCCGGAATGCGCCACGAAGGACGTCGCCTTTGGGGTCTGCTAGCCTGAGAGTCGTCAGCGCAACGTCACGAGGATTCGCCGAATGAACGTATGGTGTACATGCGGCTGAGTGTTTCTTACGTTCCCCATTGATTGTTGTCTTCGGAAAATTCAGGATTTGGCACAGCCGCAATACAGTACTGGGCCACTGATAGTGAGAGTAGGAAGTTGTGGCTCAATTGGATTATAATCATAATATAATGTATGCGACCGAAATGTTAGCCGGATTCGAACGATTTACTAGTGCGGCATACTCACGCTCTCGGAATCAGCGCCTCATTGATCGGCAATGTGCCGCCGTAGCCTACTAGAGGTTCAACAGTTCAACCATAACCCAGCAACCCAAGAGACATACGAAAGGACTTACAACTGTTATAGACTTATGTGCTTGTGTGTATGAAAAAGGAAATCAAAACCCCTGTGTTAGTGTCATGATCGATACAAGTGCCCTATGGTCTACTGGCTAGCTGAACTAAGTCGTGTGTGCATAGCACTACGCTAATTGAGGTTGCTTGCACGCGAGACCAAAAGCTGGTGATACCAATATCTCCATCTTGATTGTTCTCTTTGCAACATGGAGTTACAGACTGGAATTCAGAGGATGGCTACCTTGATTCTTCTTCGCATGGAGGTATTCAAAATGACACTGCATTTCACTCAGCCTTAGGTGATGATTATGTCGTCCTGCTGAAACTCGTGTATATGGTTTCAGTCGCTAGCGTGCGCTGTGCCAAGAGAGTGCTGACGCCTGAAACGAAGGAGACGTCAGCACTCTTCGCATCATAGCTATTGCTAATGGCCAGCCGAAAGATGTGCTGTCAATCTCTAACATCAGGAAAGGCTTTCCCACTGCTACGCAAGCATATGCCGAGTTGACGTATCGCAAAACAAGTCCCTCGACTTAGTTGGAGCAACTTGTAGGTGGAAGACTGGTCTTGTGACTGTGCGGTGTACCAATGATGTGCTGCGCAAAATGATTATCAGCGGTGTAGCTGAATACATGGGAACACCTTGAAATTTGCAACGTGACGTCAACATGTTCCACGTCAAATGCGCTCAGCAAGCAAGTCTGCACAATTCCAGTGGCTTCATACATCTTCTATGACCGATGAGAGAGCTGTGATTGACGGTGCTAGGGAACCACTGCACAGAGACAGGTGGTGCAATCATACCATTGTGGATTCATTAGTAACTTGTCATCCAAAGAGGTTATCCCCCGAAAGCAAGTGGAAAGGGACCAGGACCTGTATGGAAGCAACGTTTTCTATGTTGTTTATGTATTTTGTATTTGAGAGCAACAAAGGCGCGGCGCTTACCGAGATATAACTACCAGCGAAAATTGGCGTGTGGTAATGGGTGACTTCCCGTAAGGTTTTACTATCTTTGGCCCGGTGTTGCAAAATGGCCCAGAGTTGCAAAATACCTTGCAGCAGCCTCAACACTTGTCCTCTACCCTCACCATCTGGTACATAATATGTACTTCTTATGCAGAGAATGATGATGCTATTTTTTATTTAACGAAAACCGATCCCCAAAGTGTTGCGGCACTGAAATAACACTGAAAATGTGCATTTCCTGTGGTAGCAAGCCCCTCCTCACTTCATATGTGAACCGAAAAAATTGCGGATTTTCTTAGACATTCGCATATACATTTAGATAGACCTCAATTTTTTTCTGACATGAAAAAGTTGATGTGTTGGTGTCATGAAAGGTTGCACTTCGAAGACTTCGGACGTGACACTGAGCCACAGGTTACTTTCGGACTCGCAAGTTCTCTGCTGGGTGATTACTAAATTGGGTTACAGTTGAAGCGGAGAATAGAAGCGGCAGGGTGACAAAGTGTGACCGTTTCTCTATGAAGCCCTGCCAAAGCACGGTGAGAAATTTTGCAACTCTGTGCTCTTTTGCATGTCTTTTGCATGTTCAGCCCGGCATGCCTCTGGCACCATTATTGCATGAATTTTCCACAATGTTAGTACTCAGTATTGGGGCCTATATGTGCCCTCATCTACCTATGTAGTTAAATTATTTTCATGGGGGATTGTTGTTGAGTTAGATCCTATTGAAAAGGTGAGCACTGAAAATTTTGCAACACCGGGCCAGAGATAGTATGAGATGACAGGGCATAAAAGGGTCGTGTGCGAAATTTTGTCTTTCTTTACATAAGTTCTTTAACGATGATTGGTGCTTCCGCCGGCCCGGACATCCACTACATTCGCTCGCTTCTTGATCGAATTGGTCGTACCCATCCAGAATTCAGAAAGGCATTCGCATTTAAAAGGACTTTAAGGAGCAAATGGAACGATGTGGCGGACATGATTCACCCATCATGAATGTCACGCCCATGAAAGGGTTTATCTGTGAAATTGAGATCTGGGCAGGTTTGCGAGCCCCAGTGTGGTTAGGCTGTTGAGTTACAAGCAGTTTATTGTGTGTGAGGAGCAGTGGTCGTTGACATCGCCGTGAGTTGTTTGGAACGTTCACGGAGGCATTGGGTGAAAGAGAACTAGAGACGATACTGGGAACAGTGATGATAAGTAGTATATTTGTGCATTGCCGTGTACAGAATACTACATGTGGCCGTGCGTCCAAAGAGGGCAAGGCTTTACGATTGCATATTAAGAAAGTTTAAGAAGAGTTGCCACCAGACCGCATGGTAACTACACTCAGTGACCCGACTCTGTGGCTCATGGTTCACCATCTGGGGACCAGGGCCCGACTTGTAGGTCCAGGATGTGTCAACAAACAATCTGAGACAGCGAGGGTCGAGGTCAATGACAACATCGTGGCTCATCGTGGATGCTGTCACCCAGTGAAAGAGATCAGACGAGTGGCGTAAATTATCTCCATCCATTTATGGTAAGCTGTTAGAAAACCGATCGAGTCCTTCCATCTTGAGCGCTAATTAGCACCTGTTTGCCCTCTCATTCCATCCTCGTGAAATCAATATTTTGTCCACCCAACATTTATTGATACATCTCTGCATCACTGACACTACGCAGATATCCAAGAGTCTGTTGAATCGGACTGTACAAGATATAATCTACGTTGAACGGCAACGTAATTTCCGTCCCATCGCACAATATTTTCCATAGTATCTACACGAATCTCGTTGATCATCCTAGCCTTTTCAGTCATACTGTTTCAAAAGCCCGGCAATCGTGAACGTAAATGCAGCAGCCCAGCATCATGATGCTCACACCAACTTGGAGGCTAGATCGAGTGGCCAGAACGTAATGTGACACAACTTGCCTGGCGTGTTTGCCGCATCCAACTTCTTCAGCCTTCCGAAGGCGTCGTACATTTGAGTTTCGGCGCAGTGTTAGGTTCGGTTAAACTTCCGGCGTTACGAAGGTCTTCTTTGATCAATCTCGGGAAGCCATTGGAAGCCATTACTCGCACCTCACGTGTAGTAGCTACCCTTTGTGGATTTGTTTGAAACCCCATGTCCGATAACCTGGTAACCTGGCTATGTAGGTACGCGTCTATGCGAGGACATACATATAAGAGCGGTGTGAGCGGTTTACCAGACCCACTATTTTTGCACGACCAGTGACGATCGTCACAATGAACCTTATGAAACTTTCTTTTCTAGTGCCATCCGTCCTTGTATTCAATAATGCGTATATCTCTCCGAACCCGGCACCCCATGATGATGAAGCCATCAGCGACGGCCCGCTCTACGAGCGTATCTGCCCAGTCATTTTCCCGGTATTACAACGGGTAAGTAAATTTTCAACCTCTATACACCTTGACGAACATCCAGTTACAGTTATCGGGCTTGATACCCTGTGTTGCAGAGATAGCCGTCATACTCGCAGCTCATTTTCCGTCACCTATCTCTTCTAGAATCCTCTCTACTCTAGTTCACACCGGACAGCTTCCGGATATGATGCCAAACAGATACTTCATACTCGGAACTGTCCTCGTCATCACAGGTTGCCTGGGGCGCCTATGGTGTTTTCGCGTCTTGGGACGCCATTTCACTCACCAACTCAGCTTGCGCAAGGACCATGCCCTCATTACCACAGGTCCGTACAACATCGTGCGCCACCCAGGCTATGCAGCCAGTTGGATCGCCTCGTTCGGGATCTCACTCATCTACGCGAGCCCCGGATCGTTCATTCGGTCATCTGGGTGGCTCTCCACTTACTTCGGGCGTACTGTATTTGGAGTATGGGTGCTCCAACTCATACTGTCCGGCGTGCTAAGCTGTGCACGGTCCCTCAGCGAAGATGCAATGCTTCGCAAGCGTTTCGGGGAAGAATGGAGCCGGTGGTCTAAGAGGGTACGCTACAGACTCATTCCGGGTGTATTTTAGCGATCTTTCTGTATCTTTGTTTATGACTCTAACGCGATGCGATGCCTGTAATTGTTATGGATGTTTCAGCTTTCGTCCCCCGAGGAACTTTTCGGCAAGTGAAACAGGCTTGACAATGACATGCATTTCACGACCTTTGACTAATATTCTTCCGTTCATCTTGTAATAAGTGTCAATTATCTGGAAACGACAGTCTGGTATGTACAACTTGATCTCACGGAGGAAACTAACACTCACGACAAGTTTACTAACAAGCGTAATGTGAAACGAGCTGGATCCAATGTCGGTTAGACTTGACAGAAACCTCACAGGAAGAGGATAATGTGAGTCAATGTATTGTTCTTATGATGCCTACCCGCACGGCACTTCAAGAAATGCCGTTACCCTCGAGGCCAGCCACTCAGGCACGTGTACGCATAACTGAACTGGACTTTACTATTTATGTATAGTTGGAACCCTAGTATGCCATCAGATGTCATAGCGTCAACTACAACGCTCGCGGCTCTTGGTTTTCAGACTCGTGGGTCTCTTACCAAACGATTTGAATGGTATGCTTGCTATCCGCTCTCGTTAGCCTTCGATGTTATAATCACGCTGCATACACTAACCGAAATGCAACTTTGTCATGCGCGCGCATCCAGGGTCCATAGATCAGAAGGCAGGCTGCAATATAATATGATAGAAACACCAGGCGATCGTATCTTAATTGCCTTCTTTGAATATACAGTTCCTGGCTTGGTTCATGCACTAGCTCTCAACTCTCGAGCGAAAGTTCACCTGCCGACAATCATGCAAACCTAACACAATCAACTTACTCAATCATGATCACGTCGCAGAGATAAGCGGATCTATAAAGGCGTCAATGTCCGAACAGAAATACAACATTTGTTTTGTATGGTAAGACCTCAGACTACAGTATGATTCTGGGTGTCCACAGCCTTTTGCCCTTTAGTTACCCGCATCCTTCTTGGCAGCATACACAAGCAAGTCGCACACACGCCTCGAGTAACCCCACTCGTTGTCGTACCATGAGATCAACTTCACGAACTGCTGGTTAAGCATGATACCAGCAGTGGCATCGAAGATGCTCGATGCAGAGTGGCCGAGGAAGTCCGTAGAGACGACGTTTTCATCGGTGTAGGCAATGATGCCATTGAGAGGGCCGTCAGCGGCGGCCTTCACTGCCTTCTTGATGTCGTCATAGGTGGCGGGCTTCTTGAGGCGTACGACGAGGTCGACGACGGAGACGTCCAAAGTGGGAACACGGAAGGCAAGACCACTACAAGGATGTGCTTAGCATCTTAGATTTATGGGAAAAGATCAATGTCACATACGTGAGCTTGCCGTTTAGGGAAGGAATGACCTTGCCGACTGCCTTGGCGGCGCCCGTGGAGGATGGGATGATGTTGTTGTTAACAGCACGGCCACCGCGCCAGTCCTTGTTGGAAGGACCGTCGACAGTCTTCTGGGTAGCTGTCGTCGCGTGGATGGTCGACATGAGACCCTCCTCGATGCCGAAGCTGTCGTCGATCACCTTGGCGAGGGGCGCAAGGCAGTTGGTCGTGCAAGAGGCATTGGAGATAACGGTGTACTTGGAGTCATAAGCGTCGAGGTTGACACCGCAGACAAACATGGGTGCGTCAGCTGAAGGGGCGGAGATGATGACCTTCTTTGCACCACCCTTCAGATGAGCAGAGGCCCTGGGGGTAATCTTATTACAAAGCACTCAATCCATAATTAACAAATCCTCACTTGTCAATGGTAGTGAAGACACCCTATTCACGTCGTTCTAGTTAGCTTTCAACTTAAAATGGTAGTAGTCGAGATACTTACAGTAGACTCGACAATGTACTCAGCGCCGACCGAACCCCACTGGATGTTGCTAGGATCCCGCTCACCGAAAACGTGAATGGGCTTGTTGTTGATGTAGAGCTTTCCGTTAGCGGTGTGGACGTCGCCCTTAAAGCGGCCGTGGACGGTGTCGTACTTGAACATGTAAACCTACATTTCCTCCGATCAGATCGAACTCGGTGCACAACGATAGGCTATCCACTAACCATGTAGTCCAACTCAATGAAGGGACTTTAAACGGGAATCAGATGCATTTTTGGACAATAGGAGGTAAACTCACTCATTGATGGCAACGACCTCGATGTCCTGGTTCTCGATGGCATTACGCATGACGATACGGCCAATACGACCTGAACGTACGATATCGTGTCAAAATCATTCATTTGTAACGGATCAATAGCATATACTCACCGAAACTATGGAGCAACAAAGGAGGCAACATCCGATTAACGATAAACGCCTCGACCGACAATGATAACATACCCGTTGATACCGACTTTGACCTACGTTCGATATTATCAGCAACCAAATATGTGCTCGTTGGATGACAATGTACTCACCATGTTGGCTGAGGGATGATAGTGGTGATGGGGTGAAGTGGAGAAATGCGGATATGGGAGAGGTGAGATGAACTTTTTATACTAGAATCAATACTATTTGGGTGGGTTAATCTAATCAGTGATACGATAACGTCAACTCAGCGAACCCCCCAAGACTACTCGTTTCTCGCGATTGCTAATCACTAGCACTGCTCGCAGCATCTTAGTAAGTATGTCCGTCCTTCTCTCAGTGCTCCTGCCAGCAAAATTAAGAAACGTGCACATGCGTACCCAAGCAGCGATAAAATAAGTTGGCTCTCATTGCTAATCAAATCGATATCTACCAGTGACCACCTAAAACGTTGTTTATCGGACATCGTTCGGCTTAGATTTGTGAGCTAGCATCGTACCATCAGCATCGCACCATGATCATGTTTCATTAGCCGCTGCCCAGCTTCGATCTTGACCTTGTTCGTTCTCGTTCTCGCTTTCCTCTCGCTCAACGCTTCTAGGTAATTAGTTGAAGGTACATCAGAAGCGTTTGTCTTAATTTCCTGGCGAGGTCTCTCAGCGCGGACCAGCGCTGCCACCTCCGAGTTGCCTGATCAATTAATTCTCACTCATCGATCAGGCAATACTCGGCCGTTCCCTAGTCTACTACGTCATACTCAGCGAATTCGGCTCATCGAAACATTGCCGGCATCGTCATTGACATCCAGAGGCAGTGTCGAACGTGCTTCCAGGAGCGAGCCTGACTCATTTTGTGGTATCAGTCTAGCGGAGCTAGCTGTAGCCTATACGTTTCTCACATCCCCATTCCGCTCTTGTTTCAATCACTATGTCATATAGGTTCCCCTGACGCTAAGTCACAGGTGCAATGCATGTTTGGAACCCATCTGGTTAATCCACGTCAAGATCGTACACGGACGGTTGAATTTAGCAACGCTCTAAGTCTACTAGAATAATATACTACTGCAACCGGTGCAAATTAGACCGGATGTTTGTGCGCCCCGGAATCGGTATGGGACCAGACAGCCTCGACTGTGACGCGTGAACGTCCACTAAATGATGACTGAAGCGCAGCCGCTCCTGATGTGGTTACACCAGCTAACCAAATAGGGTGGAGTATAGGGCAGATGACGTTACTAGTACTTGCGTACCTCGTGGATAACCGTTATTATGAACAATGTCCTCTCCTCATATCCGCCGAGCGGAGATCAAGCGCTAAGCAGCACGACGGACACTTAGGTTATAAATGCATCACAGCTGAACATCATGTCATGGGTATGTTCACCAGCAATTTAAATTAAGCAGTTATTTTTCTCCTGCCATACCAGCATCCCACACAGTCCAGCGGTCTTCCTGTAAAGTGATTTCTTGGCCACGCTGCCAAGGAGATCCTTTCCAGCTATCAACCTCAGAGAGCGCAGATTCCAATGACGGGAGGAGGGTGTCTGCGTTCTGCTTGAACAGAACTTCGGACGGTGATGAAGTCGAGATGCGCATGCGCACTACTTGAAATTCAGTGTCGTTCGGAAACTGGTTCTGACGCATTGCAAGCGCATGCTCTCCCAGAATAGCAATGAACCCGGCCGATTCATTGGGTTCGCGAGAGGAGGTGAGGAATGCGAATGGTGTAGCTGGTGTGACTGGTTGATCGCTATCACCCAGAAATTATGAAACGAACTATCCGGGGAATGGTTATTGGCTCACATCCAGCGTTCTTCATACTGCTCGGTTTCTCCCGTCTCAGGGTTCACCCCGACTCCAATTTCTACTTCTTCCCCATCACACGAAGTCATGGTGCCTTCGTCAGGAGGACCATCTCGTCCTTGGGAATCAATATAATGATTCCATCGGAGACGCAGAGGAGTGGAGGAGAGTGTGACACGGATTCCAGCAAAGCCCCACGTAATGGTGCTCTCCGGCAGTAAGGGCTTTGAGAGACGTAAGTCGAGGTACAGTTGCGTGGAATCTTTGGAGTGCGTGTCACTTGTGGACCGTGAGCCAAGCACGAGGACATCGGAGTCTTCGTATGGTTGTCCACCATTCCTAGCAATACTCTTTCTGGTTGTTATCGAGGGAGCGCCATATAATGGAGGCTCAGGCTGCTCCAGCGCATAGTTCATCGTGTAATAGAGTTATAACGTTAAGGACTGGTTATTACTTAAGTACAACCGATTGTGTGTTAGTCACGTGGAAAGCAGACTTAAATATACATTAGAATTTCATTTTCGACCCGTGCTCGACAGGCCTGCGTTATGGGAAAAGACTATTCTTCCCCTTAGTCTACTTGATTTAGCGTTGCTCATTTCCAATCATCAAAGCGGGAATTTCGTTCACAGAACTTGCGCCAGCCCTCGCACTGTTGGAGCGGTGTATCTGCGATTGTGTGCCTGCGTGTCGCGAGCAAGGCAAGAAGTGGTGAAGAGCACTACACTACGACAAAGCCCGAAAGATACAGAGTAGCTGACTAAACTACGGTGCTACGCGGCTGCTACTCCGCTCCTACCGCCGGGGTCCCCTACTCCCACATCAGGGTTATCGATATTTAAGAGTGTTTCGAATGTTGTACAAAATGTGAAGACGATACTTCAAACTTTGCTTGAGATTTTGCACGGTTAAACATTTCATATATTCACAGACATTTTCACCTTGAATAAGTGATAAATATTAGATAACATTTATAATTGGCGCAAATGTCTAGCTAAACTTGAAATTTAGCACATCTAATTGTCCTCACTCCGGTCTTGTTGGAACGCAGACGGTGAGGAATTAGCCAGCAAAACGAGGACCCCATTGCATGGGCAAGGGGCCCCCGAGTACATTCAGGTACAATAGCCCATGACCTAAAATACAACGCCATACAAATGATGGGAGGGAATACAAAGGGCGGGTGCGCAAAAATATGACACTAGCATAATGAGTAGCTCGAGTGAGAAGAGAAGAAAATAAAATTAAGGCCACGTACCTAGTGAGATGAGTAGCTCGAGTGAGAAGAGGCAAAGAGCCCCTCAACACTTCATCTCACCAGGCATAGGCAACCAGCTCCACTAAAGGAGGTGGCAGTAAGGACTGCCAAATTGGCAATAAGGACTGCCGAGACAACAATAAGGATTGCTGAGGTGACGATGAGGATCGCTGAAAAACTTGACAATGAGGATTGCCAAGGTGGCAATGAGGATTGCCGAAAGGCATAAGGACATGCTGAAAAACAATGCACAGGGCATCAGCCAATAGAGGCAAGGGATAGACCCTAGAAACGGGTTCCGGAGAAACCCGTTTGGACAAGACTGCTGAGGAGATCACTCGTCCAATTACCCTGGTATAAACAAAATTAAACTCGACTAATTGTCCTCACTCCGGTCTCGTTGGAATGCAGACAGTGAGGAATTAGCCAGCAAAACGAGGACCCTGTTGCATGGGCAAGGGGCCCCCGAGTACATTCAGGTACAATAGCCCATGACCTAAAATACAATGCCAGAACTCCAGCAATAGGGGAGGGAGGGAGGGAGAGAAATAACAAATAAGTAAATAGACAAAGATAATATAAAGACTTAAGTTAGATTGGATGAAAAGGATTAACAGGGTCGTGAATTGAGCACCTGTTGAAAATGAGCGCATGCAACAAAGCAGGATTTTTTCGTATGTAAATGTGGAAGGCATCACTAGACCACCTTTCCATGGCCTGAATGCGATTGGCATGAACTCCGGATGCAGCTAGAGAGGTAGCGCCGCCCGCCCGCAGGGAGTGACCTGATATAGAATCAGGAAAGAGAGCTCATAGATGAGTGATAAACCACGAGCGTGATGGAATAGATCCATCACGTCACAGCCAGAGGGAGCTGTCAAAAGGAAACAAATGATCACGAGAAGTGAGGTAAGCTTGAAAAGTGCGATGAGGATTGGCAGTATCAGCCTGCTGAATCACCACAGTACTTCCTTCAAACGAAGTGTCGGACTTATGGCGTGGAAGCAGGAAGGAATGGTAGAACTGAGTGACAATGACAGACGTTCGTTGAGTGACCTTGTCAAAGGTCTGAAGGGACGAATTGTCAGGCCATACGAGCTCTCCCAGGCGTAAGAGTCCGTAAAACCCATCAAAGAGTTGAGCAAGGAATAAAAGGTCGTCATGGTCAGGAGTAGGGAAGGAATCCGCAGCGACATCAAGGTCCATTCGTGAGAGAGGCAATTTTCGGCATATGGGAACTCCATAGTGACGCTTTGCGCCACGCAAAGTGCGTGAGACAAGATGAGAGTGCCTGTTGTGCCGAACCTTGGGATAAAATTCCTCGAGAGTGCTACAGACTCCAGACAGGTAGTTATCCACAGACTGTGGATTGATGTGTGCAGCCATGAAGGTTACGAACAAAGACAAGGTGTCGACAGTAGGATTGAGTGCAATGTGGTGAAGATCACAGAATGTTATGTAAGAGTTGAGCGCGGAAGAGTAAGACTGATTGGTGGATCTATCAAGGGCGAGACCTAAATTTATAGAGTGCTCATAGATGAGGTGCTCCATAGGCCAGGCAACCTGAGGCAGTTGCCTGACACCGGCAGTCATACAAATCATTTTTGGGCTGCCCCCAGTGCGCTTTGAGGGGGTTGAAAAGGTAGGACACGTAGTCCAGGCGAAGCGTCAATAGCTTCTGTGATCCTCCAGCGTGACAAATGGTCGGCAACAACATTGTCTCTCCCAGAGATGTGGAACATGCGGTAGTCCACACTAAAGCCAAGTATCACCTCCACGGTGTCACGCACCAAACGTGTTTGGTAGCGAGAACATGGTTTTTTATTTATATCTTCATTTCCCATATCATTCCTTACTCACCTTTTCATTTGTTTCCCTTCCTTTCCTTTAATTTTTCGATTTTTCAGCGATTTTCAACAGTATTACAGCATCCCGCATTTTTACGGCATTTTGCATTCAACGAGGTTTATTCACCTTTCCCCCATTCACACGCTTCCAACGCTCTCCCATCTTCACCCACTACACTCTCAGACAACCTCAGCATCAGCCAGACCATGCCAAATTGCACCAATACGTCGAAAACCGCGTCTTTATTCATCCTGTCCTCATCACCCTACCATTTCCAATCCTCTTCAGCGGTTTATATTCGTCGAACCATTCAAACCATTATCCACTCGCACCTCACCTTCATGATCACTGTGGACACCATGCCATTCCATCCTAACGCTCACCAGAGATTGCAAACAACCAAGTCCCTATGCAGATGACCAATCCCTTTATCATGCTGGGGAAGCGTCTTACAGACTGTGTATATCCCATGATCCCTGCATGTCGACATTCTGCACCAACAACCACATGACATCTCTGCAGCAGAGCATTCGGATCATCACACCATCATGGCATCATAGCATCATCTCTTCATTCCATTCTCCACTGCCCATATGCTGTGTCATTGCTGTGTCACAGCTCTTGCATCATCACTGCACAGCACTTTGTCATGCTTGCATAGCAATTGGTCATGATGACTCAGGTCATGAGTCATGGTTTGTAATGGTCACAGCCCTGCTTTATCATCGCTTTTTCATTCTCTGACTCATTCTTTATCCCTATGACTCATTCTCCATTCTTATGCATAGGATTTGTTCTATTTTTCGAAATTGCTCAGTCATTACCCCTGAAGCGCAGCACATTCATTCCATTCCCCCCTTTCATTGCCCTCTTCATTGCCCTACTCATTGCCTGGAGCATTGCTTTGCATACACAGACGTACGCAGGTACTCTACTCTATATAAACCCTGTACTTTAGCTACAGAAAAATCAACTTATCCAGTTCACCATTTCATGTTCAGTTCTCTCTGAAGCCTCAGTTGGCTTCGCATTTTTCATCCCCCACGTCTTCCTGGACCTTGTTCACCTGGAACACTGTCCCACTGCCATTCTATTCATTCAAATCCAGTCCATCTTGATCCTCCTGCTTATTCTTTCTTCGTCCTCCAACACAGCTAGGTCATCCCAGACTTAGTTGTGCTCATCTATCATCTCTCCTCAAACACCTAAACCCCTCACACTCGAAGTGTGTGGTGCACTACCAAGGGTCAGGCCACCCAACTGAACAACTACTGTACCCAGTGCTTCTCAGCATAAGGACCACTGAGCAGCAGCGTTGCTAGGTTAGTTGTTTTGTTGTGGTTTACAACTGATCAGCAATGAAGATCAACAACGGTATCCATGAGAAGACGATTGAAATCAGGCTCTCCTGCCAGAGAGTAAAGATATAGACTGAGTTTAGGCTATCGGTGAATACAGCAAGACGACCATCGGCAGGCAAGTGAGTAACTGCATCATGGATAGCTGAGGTGATACAAAGCACCTCAAAGAAGAAGATGTCATGAGAGGAAGAAAGATGAGGAAGTCCGGAATGGAAACCGAGATTGAGACTTGGGTACCAAAAACCTAGTCCTGTGCCTGAGGCGTCACAATCAACCTTGAGGACATCAGAGGGTAGGGGATTGTATTGCCAAGAGACTGACTTCAATAAGAAAATGCCGTTAGAATGCTCCAAAAGAAACGCTGCCCAAAGTAACTCTTCAACAACGCTATGGTTGATCCATAGCATTCCTCTCGAGTTAGTTTTACCCTTGGTCTTGGCATAGACAGCCGAAAGACCTGGTCTAAGATGGGGGCACACATTCAAAGCCCAATTGAGCGAGCCAGCAATATGCTCGAAGTCTTGAAGCGACCGCTTCTGTTTATACTTGGCAAAGGACCATAATTCCTGGACAAGACTGTGCTTCGAATCTTCCTTCAATGAGATCTTCATAAGGTTCGGATCAACCTCGAATCCTATGACAGGAAGAGAGGAACTGAATATTTGCTTTTGCTCTTTGTGAGGGATCCCCAGTTCATCCCACAATAGAAGTAGCACTACCATGTCAGTAGGGAGATATTTCTGATACTTGACATAATAGGACAAGTCACCAAGCTTGGCAAAGGAGAAAGAGTCGTCCACATAGATAAACACTTGAATGAAACGGACGAAAACAGCAATCCAGATGACTAGAGACATGAAAGCGTGAAATATACGTTGTGATGCATGCCCCCCAAAGATATTCGCCCGATCCACCCGACATTCTCCTTCGAAAGAGACAACTTGTTTGATTTGCCATAGAGGGTGCATTGGCATATGACGATAGGCTTCGGAAACGTCAGCCTTCCAGATGAGTAATTCACCTTTAGGGTCAAGCTGACGATATTCCTGAATGGCATCACCTAAGTCTTGGACGTTATCGAGGGTGACGCCCGCTATGTCCTCTTTGGCGATCATGGAGTTGAGCGAGAAGTTGCTCGC
The DNA here is from genome assembly GCA_016628065.1 of Suillus lakei. NCBI lineage: Eukaryota > Fungi > Basidiomycota > Agaricomycetes > Boletales > Suillaceae > Suillus > Suillus lakei. Next base: position 21,663 of record JABBWA010000071.1, on the reverse strand, counting down.
ACTATGGTTTGTAACCAGCCGGAATTTTCCTCCTTCCTTCAGCACAGCATGGATGGGCATGCTGTACATCCTGGGAAAAAGCTCAGTACCGAAGTTAGCTGAGTACCTTCCGACTGATTCTTCCTTCAGGATCTGATCCCAAAGAAAACACTGCTGGGGTTCTGAAGAGGGAGGAGGAGATGGAACATCCCATGTGACAGGATAAATCCTGACTTGGGTATCGGCCCATGGCCAAAAACCTTCCCGCAATCCTTGACAAATGGACTGAACAAAGGAAGGATTTGGATGATTTGTGAGGGAAAGTAAAGTTTCAAAATGATCGACGTTAATTGGGGTTGATACACAAAATAGATGTGGGTGTTTAGAGATCGTATCAACAGCAGCGACATTGAGGAATTCTTCAGAAGGAGGGCGAGGAAGTGGTTCTGCAGTCTCAGTCCACCGCGCGGTACCGCTGATGGACTCACCATAATTGTCCCACACCATCCTTCTTCTAAAGCGCTGCCCCTTCACGATTGACTCATTTAGATTCCTTTGCCACAGGGCAATCCCCTCTCCTATGTCCCCCTCGACACCTACTACAGACATGGAACCGTGCGCAGGTAGCCGAGGTCTTGTCACATGCCCCGCGGTTCCAGTTGTTGCAGGGTTCTCCCCGCGTTCCTTCCCCTCGTGAAGATTTCTTACTGGTTCCGGGTGCCTTTGATAATCCAGCAGAGGACGAAAGTTGTTGGACTTCGGTGAAGGCAACCATCTTGAGGGATGATAGGTGGGTGATTTCGAGCCGGTGGAAATCTCCAATGGAGTTGAAGCAGAGATACTTTTGACCTTTGACTTTAAGCCGACAGGCTTTATCGAAGTCAATAATTCTGGTGTGCAGATTGTAGTGGATGTCAATGAAGAAACCTGAAAGGTCTCTTTTATACCCATGCAGCTCTGGTTCTTTCCAAGGCATAAGGAACATAAGTGCCTCAATCCAGAGATCTGTGGCAATGCTCCAGTCCCCATAGGTTTTGACTTTATGGGTCGCTGTAGGTTGCGTGAGCGTGATTTCAAATCCTTTACCGAGGAGTTGGGACTGCTTAGGGTCAATCGACATGGAGTAATGACCGGACAATACTTTCTCAAGGTCAGGAGCTCATCCCTCAAGAAGCAGTGTCCATTGGGATAGCGGAAAACCCGGGCATCCAGGTGTTCCAGTGACCTGTCCCCTATAGTACTTTGTCTCCTCAGACCACTCCTCGTAGCACTCAAGAGTGAGTTGTTCAGCTTGGCAGTTTGAGATGTGGCAATAGGAGTTGGGCTGTAACCATGGATAGTACTGTAACCGCTCTGAAGTAAGCTTCCGTCTTTTGCCTCGCAAGACGAAGTTATATTCATCTCCTGATTCATCAGTTTCTGCCTCTTCGGACAACTCTCGCCTTCGAAGTCTAGTGCGCAACTTCTTTTCTTTAGTGACTGACTCAAGCTCAAACTCTGAGGACTCCTTGTCTCGTTCCTCATCATGCTGATCCTGTTGAACTCTTCCCGTGGGTTCATTGTCATCGGAGATATGGTCGAGGAGGTCAAGGTAATGTCTAAACCCTGGTTTAAAGTTGAGCTGGGAGAGTGATCTGGACTCTGCGATAGCAGTTTGTAAAACTGTTTGGATCTCGAGCAGCGCATCTCCTTTTTCAATGACCCCCTTCTTGTAATCTTCAACGAGTTGGAGACATTTATTGACGCATGACTGATTGAACTCGGGGTGAAGGTTGGACTCGGGTTGATCTCCTGAGGAGAGATCTGATGAGAGCATTTGTGTTGTTCCATTGCCAGGCTCAGACATGAGAAGTTATTTGATGTATAATAGTTGCACAAAAATATGATACTAGCGTAACGAGTAGCTCGAGTGAGAAGAGAAGAAAATAAAACTAAGGCCTCGTACCTAGTGAGACGAGTAGTCGAGTGAGAAGAGGCAAAGAGCCCCTCAACACTTCATCTCACCAGGCATAGGCAACCAGCTCCACTAAAGGAGGTGGCAGTAAGGACTGCCAAATTGGCAATAAGGACTGCCGAGACAACAATAAGGATTGCTGAGGTGACGATGAGGATCGCTGAAAAACTTGACAATGAGGATTGCCAAGGTGGCAATGAGGATTGCCGAAAGGCATAAGGACATGCTGAAAAACAATGCACAGGGCATCAGCCAATAGAGGCAAGGGATAGACCCTAGAAACGGGTTCCGGAGAAACCCGTTTGGACAAGACTGCTGAGGAGATCACTCGTCCAATTACCCTGGTATAAACAAAATTAAACTCGACACATTTTGCACAACATTAAAATCCGGCTTAAACGCCAAAACTCGCAGTTTAAATGTGAAGACCCAAGTTTAAACCGAGTTTTAATGTTGTGCAAAATGTGATGTGCTAAACTTCAAGTTTAGCTAGACATTTGAGCCAATTTTGAATGTCATTTTATATTTATTTATTACTTATTTGAGGTGAAAATGTCTGCAAATACATGAAATATTTGATCGCCCAGAATCTCAAGCTAAGTTTGAGGTATGGTCTTCACATTTTGTACAACATTCAAAGTACTCTTAAATATCGATAACCCCGATGTGTCCACTGTTGAGGACAAAAGTGTGCGGCGGGTCGTTCTTCTATGATATCGGTCAAATCCAATGCCCAAGTGGCGTGTGGGCCTTTTCCATTTCCTTCGGAATTCACATAACCCTTCATGTACGCTTGCTAATGCGAAAAGACAATTTTTTAGCAACCCTGCTGTCAGAGTCCGCACCTTTCCCTCATGATATGGACGAGGAACTATTCTCAATGTAGGAAGACCTTAGACTTAGCATCCGCCCATCAACCTGTAGAAGTTACGGGGCTCTCTGAGAAAGACGGATACACAGGCTGTGGTTGAAGTGCGACAGCGCGTCTGCGTCTTTCATGAAATCAAGTACCTCACAGTCTTTATAGATGCGAGAGAGTACTCGGGCAATGTGGAAAGACTGATAGAGTTTACGAGGTTGTTATTTCAATTCGCTTTCGCTTTCACATGTTCATGACAACTTTAGATATTATCGCAGATCTTATTTCGGACACCCCTTAGTGTGTGTCACTGAGGCATTGCTTGGGCGCTGTGTACATAATAATCTACCATTATCAAGGCTCAATAGTACTTTTCTCATACGAGGGGGAATCCCTGGTGTGATTAAAGGGGTATTAGTGTGTGAGAGGCTATGAAGTTATGCATGTAGTGCTATTCAGAGGTGTAGTAATGTCTTAGCAGGCGCAGTGTCCATACTATCATCAATATTGGTGGTTTCTTACTCACAAACTAACTACATAGGGACGCCGGTGGGACATCCTTTGCCTTTGGCATCTTTTCTCGGCTTCAAATCCGGAACAAATGGATCGTCCTACACACAACTTTCCACTGCCTTTTTCGTCTCTGACATTTCTCGTTTAGGAGGGGATGTAGTGGTCAACTCCTCTCGCATTGGCATTTCGTTCCCTTTCCTCATATATCAGGCACTCGGCATCACATTTGAGGATATGGTTATAGCTGCTGCACGGCGTGTGGGAGTGAAGGAGACAAAAGGCACGCGTAGGGTCGGGTATATATGGGTGATTTGTTAGTTTATTGTTTGTGGGTCGCTGCTGTTGGGATTGCTGGGGTAGAAGGTGGGGGTGAAGTTATTCCCTCTAAAATTTTTCCACCTTCGTTATGCGACGTCCTCAGGTATTTTTTGGGTCTATAGTCGAGTTCTGCTCGTGATTACCTGCTTGCGTGCACTACGGGAAGCGTCAAGATCTGTATGCATTTGGCCTGTCAATTTGCTGTTCTCTTGCATATCTACATGGGTTATTGATGTATCCCGTCTCTTGTATTCTATAGATTGTTCACGTTCGTCTAAATGTCTTTTAGTGTTATCGTCCGACGTGGACGTCGATTTCTATGCATACAAGTGCTGTGATAATACGTACATCAGCGATACTACCTAACACGCAGTAAGTATCTGGAAGTACGAATGCTCTCACCTTGACTGCCAGCGTGGTCACGAGCAGAACTAGAGCTTTGGTGTAGAGCTAGCAACTCTGAGGTCAGAGTCCGCACCGTTATACAGCTGAGGAGCTTCCACGCTGGTTTTTCATTATATTTACTAGGTGTATTGAAAATGCCCCTTTCCACTGACAGTACTCAGTAAAGAGGCTACGGGAAGGAGGAATTGCACGAAACTTCGTAGGCACAATGAGATCTCACACTGTCATGTAGGATCCAGACTGGGGCATAAATGAATACCGCATCTGACAAGGAGATGGTTTTGAGGCCGTGACAAAGGCTTTTTGTCACGCTCGCAGCACAGGTGTTGTACGTCGTGCCCTCAAAATGCCGAGTAGACTGCAAAATCGGCCAATGTGACCATTCTGTGACTGCACGAGATCAGGCGTGCACGAACTGGTGGTAACCAGCAAGTAGTACTTAATTGCTGTAGATTGCCAGCAGCTTTTCCGTGCTACGCTCGGTGTGTATTTGTATTGTGACTCACGTATCCCAAAGTCGCCAATGCCTATAGCGATCCTAGTAGCATAGCTATTTTCAATCCTCCACCTTCTGTTCTTCTATGGTTCGGGGCACCCACTGACTATCCAGGGCACATGCATCTCTTTCGTCTACCCCTTAGCTGCCCTTGCGGGCCCGCCATACAGGGGGTCGCATACTAAAATTAAAGCAAATTCTTAATCAGGTGGAACGGATAACAATGATGGACGAGGACGTACCATGTGGCGCGGTGGCCGTTGTATGTGGCTTCCGTCGATGTCATAAAGCGACATCCGCGATAGTAGCAGGTGTACATGCTGCGTGAGCGAATGTAAGTGAGCTGTATAGCGTGTAGGATCCACCACGTACACATGTTTGGCCTCATGGCTCCACAAGTCTGGGAGGTTGGTAAAGGTTCAGGATGCAGCCAGCCTCAGAGCAACCGTAGTTCTATACATTCCAAGAGTCAGTCTTAGGGCGTGAAGTACGCTCATGATTAGGCTCACCTCAATAGAAGACATGTTGAAAAGGATTAGTTATGAAGGAATATGAACAAGGGGTAGTACTTGATTCCGTCTGAAGTGAATGCCTGATTATCCTTGGGGCGATGAAGGTGCTAGGTAGGCATTTTAGCTGGAATATATATGAATACCGGTGGAAGTGTCATTGTGCTTTGCAGTGGACACATACGGCAATTTTGAGGATAAGTTATCAGGTTCAGCGGTGAGATGGTCAAAGAATGAAACCGGACGCGCGATTAATTAAGCATTATCAGAAAGCCCGTACAGGTCCGTGCATCGGTGTCCAGTGCTGCTAGTGCTAGACAATACGTCAACTGCGTGATTTTTGAGCAAAGAGGGGGCTTGTCGATTCTGTGGTTGTCATGCTTGCCCATCCGTGTATGATAATAAATATGAGCGAATATGCAGGGAAAGGTGCAACTATCTGTAAAGGCAAGTACTTCCGTAGTCATGTTGACATTCTTGCAGCATAGAGTCCGAGTTATGCACTTTACACGGAATTGGACAAGAGGTTTGTGCGATCGAGATAGTCGGGGACTGATTTTAATTATCAGGCCCATGAGCGCTGAGGGAGTCTCCTAGCCGTTGCTCTCGTGCAAGTCAACTTGCAAGGACGGAATTTCAATGTAGTAGTCTGAGCTTCAGATCCCGTTTTCAATAGTCACGTGACTAGCAGACTTTTTCGCGTTCTGCCGCTCGTAAGTATGAAGGACGGTCACTACTTGAGTAGTCACTGGTCGACGGGTCAATTTCCACTGCATCAGCTGCCCTTGCGTGCTCGGTACTCTGTTGGATTCTCGCGACCTGCGTCATGCAAAAGACCGTTCTTCCCCTTGGTCTACTCGATTTTAGTCTTGCCCATGTCCAATCAGTAAAGTGGGGATGTCGTTCACGCAACTTACACCAGGCGGTAGCCCTTGCGCCGTCTCCTGCGCCGTCTTTCGACTCCTCTGAGGACCAAAGTTTTTCTAGGTGTGTTGTCGTTCTATACCAGTTGTCCAAGCTCATGCAGCTCAGGCGGCGCGGACGCCGCCGAACACCAGGCGCTTTGACAATCAGGGACTCTAGAGAATTGATATCTTCCCCTGTGTTCAAGCTACCTAAAAGTTTCACATCCCCAATGTCCGAGCTCGAAAGGAGAGTCCTGGCGTTCCAGATCTATACAAGTGCCATTGGATATCATGGACTCCCAGTCGGTGGGCCTTTGCTTTTGAATGTAGCCCTTCCTGTACGCTTTCTGATTTGAGCCTATTTTTGTCCAGTTAGAGGCAACCTACGGGGTCAGAGGTAGCGCTTTCCCCTCGTTACACGGATGAGGAGCTATTCTCAATGTATGAAAACTTGCTGGAAATACCACTCGCCCAACAACCCGTAGAGGTCACGAAGCCCGCTGAGGAAGACAGAGACACGCAGGCTATGATTGAATTGAGACAACGGGTCCGCGTTTGTGTGCGTCTTTTACACTTCAAGCAGATGGAGTCAAGCATCATACAGACCTTATAGATACGCGATGGGGACTCGGGTAGCGCGGAAAGAGCGATAGAACTCGTGAAGGTTATTTTCATAATTCCCTATCGCTTTCAGATGTTCATGAACGGCCCAGCTTTCTGGTGTCACACCGCCCGAAGACAGCATCAATATGGTGCTTGGATATCACGCGTTACATGGAAATATAGAGCGATTTGAAGGCTTTATGGCCAATATTTTATCCGGTTCGTATTCCATTCATGGATTTGCAACTGTTGATTAACTGTATTCATGCATAGGCAAACCTTCTGAGATTCAACGAGATCTGCACATCAAGTCGTACCTGCGTGACCCGAGTGTCTTTGCATCGCGTGCGTTTCCCACCCGTGCAATCGACCTTCTGCATGAGTATGAGGCTTCCGAGCTCCATGCCCCCATGAAGTCTTATACACGTATTATATCCTCCCTATTCTCTGTTCGCCCCTCTCCTTCACCTCCTTCAATATCCTCAACACCGGACGTACCATTGGGAAGATTGGCTGCAAATTCGCAAGCTTGGGACCTTTTTGCGCACATGCGCTACGTTGCGCACCCGACCCCGGATGCTTATCTCTACGCACTGATGATCCGCGCTTGTGCTTCAGCTCCCTTACCTCCCGAACCCGAGCGTGCTCTAGACTTGTGGACTGAGATGCTCGACGCTGGGAATTGTGCCGACCAAAGGGGCATACGACGCAGTGATCCGCGCTTGTGCAAAGGCCGGAGGAGAATGGGTCTCAGAGGCCGTCAGATTTGCACGGCAAATGCGCGACCGCTTTGGAGGTGGTTCTTCTGAAGTTGGTGGTGAGGACCTTCAAGGGGTTGGTGGGCCGCGTACTTGGACGGCTCTGTTGGATGGCTGCAAGCGTGTGGGTGATCTGGGGCGTGCTAGATGGATTCTGGCAGAAGCTGTAAGAGCCGAGGGTCTAAATGAGGAGATGATGCAGCACATGTTCCACGCTTATGCCGCTTATAGACCCCCATTCAAGAGGGGTGCAACCAGGATCGTGGACGATGAGGCGGTTGCAGCACCAGCTGCCCTCCCAAAGCAAGAGGAACCGCTAGCAAGCACTACTGGAGTCTCATCGGACTTGCCTTCAGTATCTGCGGATATTTCTTCCGAATCTGATTCAGTTCCGACCGATTTGTCACATATGGGTACCATGCCTTCATTTTTGCACCTCCCGCCCCAATCACCAGGCGAGGTCCTCGCGGAGGCCAGGGCTCTCTTCGATAAAATTCTTCAAGATACCAGCTCTCGTTCACCATCTAATGCGCCTCCCAGCCCCCTCGCTGGCAAATTCAATGTCACAATTACACCACGCCTCCTCAATGCTTACATGTCCGTATATTACTCGCATGCGAGTATCGAAAGTGCGCGTGATGTATTTGACAGACTGTTTACTTCTTGTGACATCGGCCTTGTGGGTGATTCACGCACTTATATCGATGCCCTAGAGAAATGCGCACTTTCGAGGCCGCATGAACGTGATATTGCTGGGAAATGGGCGGATGAGCTATGGACGTGTTGGGAAGACCTTGAGCGCGGGTGGGCCGATGGGGACGTAGAGACGACAGTGACTGCCAGGCTAGTAGAGAGAGCACATACTGCTGTCAGAAGAGTTCATCTCCTGTCAGTCTTCTGTTTTTTCAACTTTTATAGTCATAGCTCATGATCTCATTCAGAAATAGCAATGTCGACCGTGCAATTGCACTAGTCCGCACGTTTATGTCGCGGTATCCTCCGACCGCGCTGCTCCCTCCTAGCCCGCAATCCATCGTCTACTCGGGTAGATGCTCCCAGTCAAGATGTCACGAACAAACGTACAATCACCCTCTTTGCAAAACCACCCATCCTCTCGACACGTACGGTTCTCACTAATCCATCATCTACGCCTCGTCCCCTCGTGCGCCTCACATCAGCCATTGGTCCACCCGACGAGCGTGTCCCACCTTTGCTAAGTTTCGCGGATGTGGAACTGCTGCATGCCCGTTTAGTGGAGCAGGGTAGGGGCAAAGAAGTGGGGTTTCTCAAGTGGGCGTGTAAGGCGTATGAGGGAGCGCTGAGAACACGTAGGGAAGCTGTTCTCGGAGCGCGGATTCCCGTGGGAGAGAATGTCAAGTGAGAGGTGACTATCGTCCATACTATATCTAAGTAGATTAATTGTGATAATTGCATCACTATGTAGGGGGATCAGTTTATGGTTGTATCCCATGCCATGCTAACGGATTCCAGATACGTTCAGTGAATTCCCACTGGTGCTTACCCCTTCTTGCTAGTACTGCTGAACGACATGAGCTGCCCACATGCGAGTCATGTGCCAGTTTTTAACAGCGGCTACGTATCGTGTATCATAATCATAGCAACATCATAGTAAGATTTCTTTGTTTCTGGTGGCCAGTACATTGATACTGCATCCGGGCCACTCATTGACCTATCTTATCAGTCACCAGGCTGTCAACATGGCTGAAGTGACATTCATAAGGTAACTCGATCGTGCTCCTGATGTATATGTCAACCAATTTCTTCCATAGTTCAAATGTTTATTTTGATCATGGGTTCCAGGGTTGTTAGATTTTTATCGTGCCGCTGAGCGCTGAAACTTTCTTGTGAGTGACTTACTGCAACCGAACACACTATCAGATAAGTTGTGGGTGGTCCATGATGCTATCACGTACTCTACTATTAGACCTGATCCCTTCATACCATGGCATGGATCAACAGATCTTGACGAACGTGACGAACGCAGCAGTGCATAACACGCACGGGGACAGCATGAATCTAGCATTCACACATGTACACAGGCCTGACAGGCAAGTATGACTACTAGCGCTTCAATGGTTCGTGCTTGGGTGATTTCAAATTGACAAGCTCTGAGAAGGATGCCCCCAACGTAACTTACATATACTTGAGACAGAACTTAGCCGAGTCGGACTTTTGGTTTGTTACCTCCAAGTCGCAGAGGCGGCCACATACACATGTTCTACAGGCATCTTATGGTTTACCGGACCTCCCAGACTCAGATCCAAAGCCGAATTCAGACTGAAGTTACTTACTAGTTCTCGCGTCAATTGAATCTGGCTGCCCTGGCCAGGGCGTTCATGACAAATGCCGGCATTGCATAGCCAAAATTCACTAACTTGCGTTCAATTCAACCACAGTGCTGGCTCAGCCTGATCCATGTGGGCCTTGATCTATCTGATTAAGCCTGGCAGATCGCACACTGATACTAACTCAAGCCCATGATCACAAATATTACGTGACGACTGGCCGTGCCACATACATGCCTGGCAAATCGTAATTTATTAGTCCATACACAAGGAACCTCAACGTTCGGCCCTGCAGGCTTGAGCATTGTCGATATAGAGGTCTCTCCAAAGTGTTCCGCCATCACTCTATTCCCATGGATGGTCTTTACGCCCCAGGCTCTGAACTTGCACTGCTGCCACCTCGAGGTGTAAATGTAAATATCATTCGAGAGCTTTTTTGTGGTACCCCAATTGACGGCCCTTCATATGTCAGCACAGAATGTCTTTTGTGAGTCAAATGTTCTATCTTGACAACCCACCATACTTAACTTGTTGAAAGTTGTTGTTGTGACGAGCGTGGTGCGTTGTACTGTGATATTGACGGAGTGGGACAGATGACAATACACTCGGACTAGGTGTACGATTTCGTGACTAACCTGGGCGACGAGGTACGCAATGGAGTCCCATGTAGTGGGGTGGTTAGTTCAGAACTCCAATAGCTCGACTACCTCTTTGGTTCTCGAATGACACTGGCAAAAGGGCTATTTCTTGGATGTCGTTATACACCCTTCGTGATATGCGCTCTGCATATTCAAAGTACGTTGGTAACTATCTCAATGTCACGACTCACTAAACGAGGCATACTGTTTGCAGTGGCCCTCTCAACGAGCGTTGAGGTATGTATGCGACTACAAAACACAGGAAAAGTTTGACTTACAATCGTACGAGACTTGCCCGGGGATATCTGAAAGTAACATACGTCAGTACGCGGACTCGGAGTCTCTATGACCTGCCCGCCCGCTGACCGATAGTGATAGTGTTCCTTGGGATTCTTCTGTTATGCGCGGAGTGTAAGGGATACAGTTTATTAGACGATTATCACTGAATTCGGCATACACCTAGGTATTTTTGCCCTACGAACGTATGCGTTATGGAACCGTGATCGACGTGTTCGAATAGCGCTGTTAATATTGTGTTTGGTGAGTACATAAAAATATACCTTTTTTTTTACCTTCTTACTCTTCCAACTCCAATCAGGCATTTCTCTGTGGGATTATAATACTGGTACTAGGATGCGGGTTACAATTGAAAAAGGCTAATTGTACGTCTTTTCAAGTTGAGGTCACTCCTTATGTCTGGAGCAGGACTCTTGCAGTCACACCAGGTTGTTACTCCCAAACTGCGATACCGACCAACTTCATTCTTACACCCTATATCCTTTTGTTACTCCTCCAAATAGGTTGGTCCATCGTTCATGGCCCAACATGAACATTACAACTAAAGCCACAATTATTGAGCAGAGATTACTGGTCTCACCTTCTACAAAATGATCGGATACTACCGTGCCACACGCTGCCGGCTTTTAACGTTAATGGCACAATACAGCGTAGGCTATATCCTTGGTGGGCTATGTGAGCGGATGCGACAACTTTGATACGATACACTAATCTTTTATTTACAGTATTCACCGTAGTCAATATCGTTACGATCTGCTTTGTTCCGGTATGTATCCTTAACACCTAGGTACTCTCAACTTACGAAATAAACTCATGGTTCTACAGGGCGATTATGGCCCGGTTCTTGAAGCGTGAGATGTCTTCCACTGAGAAGCTTATGCATGCTTATTGTTTTTAGGTCACAGATCGTGGCACAGGGTCTCCTCGCAACTCGAATGCAACTTGACTTGTGGAAGCTTGATCGCTACTCAGTAGCTCCTACATCGGACTGGACCGAGTACGATCAAACAGATTTGGAATTTGAGTTGTCACAAAGAGCAACCGTCGCACCCAGTGGCGCCATGCCAGTAATCTAGCAAGGTTGGATACAAGCACGATGACGAGACACATCTACCTCCTTGAACACATCTTTTGATTGTCACGTAACAGGCTGAGTGGTGAGACTGGTGAAGTCAACTCACCCTTGAGTACACGATAGAGCATATCGGCGATTGTGTGAATTGCAGAGCTATGTACATGCTCCTGACACCTGCTAAACAACACTGATTTCATGGTAAGGGAAACGCGCTAAGTGACGAGCTTCTACGAGCCCTGTTTAGTCTACGGTGCTGTGAAGGCGGTGGGGTTACTAGTTCTTTCCATTACGTGATTAAACCCTCTTACCAACGAACTGCTGTAAGGGAAATCGGTGGCGCGCGATCACCCGATCGTGATGGTTGAAGGAATTCGGATAATGGTGATGATTCGTACGTTCATATTACTGTCATGCATATGAATGATGGTGGCGAACACAGGTAGGGTTGAAGAAAACGATTTAATTAATTAATTCGTGGAGGGTTGAAGGAGCTTTCGCGTTGGTGCTCATGTTTAAGCACCGGAACTAAATCAAATTTCATTTTAAGCCAAGTACATTAAATGGTCACGATAATCAGTCCACCAGAAACTATAGATGGACGAGCCAATGTACTTTATTGTGTCTGGCTCACGCAGGGTCTAATGCCAATCCAGGACTTTAAGCTGGTGCCTCGCTGGGTTTTATCATCTTCCGAGTCTTCGCCTTTGGCACGGCTGAACTCATCACCAGGCTCATCTTCGTCATCAGCGGGGACAGCGCTGTCATAGCGATTGATTCTAACATCTGTGTAACAGACAGAAATTAACGAGGCTATATTTTTGTGGAGCGGACATACGTAGTATCAGATCACATCCCTAAATCATCTTCTGTACTAATACTGCTGCGTACTTCCACATCAGGCGCTGCCCCAAGATGATAACATAAATAAGTAACTTACCTAAACACCTATCGACGGCTGGCGATGATGATCAACTGTAAATGTTCACGTATGATGCCAGCATCGATTCACAGAGGGTTCGACGCTGGGCTGATCTGGTGGTGTGGAGAGCTTGCGGCAGCCTGTGGCGCATCGTTGGGCTTTGTCGTTATGCAGCTGGCATCGTGGGGATTGCCATTCGGTTTTTGAGCAAGGACAAGCGGAGCGACTAGTTGTGACGGAGGCACCTAGGTACATCTGAGGTGGAGTAGCAACGTGAGCATTTACAAGGAAGTTCAAGGACATGCCCACACCTGAGCTTTCGGCGGAAGTCTTCGCAAATGTTACATTGAGTTGCCTGAGAGACATTGTGATCAGGGCGAGTGGCGCTTGCCGTATCTGTGGAGTGAGCTTGAGAAGTGCCACGAAACCCCATACCTAGTAGTGAAAGTCGGACATTTCGAAGAGTACACCAATATGGTACGACCACTTGTATTATAATTTACTGTTTGCCGTACCTGACCCAAGCGCTTATGTATACGTATACTATGGCGATCCGTGGACCGTCGTATAAGTCGTTTGTTACGTACTCCACCATTCAAACCTAGCAAAGGTCTTGTACGATGTGGAAACCATGGCGTGACTATGCACGGTAGGTACTACTAGCAGGGTGTCGGACCGTTGGTGGGGCTAAGCTGAGGAGTTATGCACACGATGCTATTCCGAGATCAGTGCTGGCAGCGTGCAGTGGTGGGTTCAAGTGAATATTATAATTGGTGGTTTGTGGCCTTTGCGCCCAACCTTCCTCTTTCCGAGGATATCACAGGCTACTTACATACATTAAGCAAAAGGCACAGGTACAGGGAAAACCGGGGGTGGTGAGATACGCTCTATAGCTATGTTTGACTTCGATATCGGCTCGCCGTTGTTAGGTGAGTTCATTCCAAGCCTGTGGTACTTATTGTAAGAACTGAAGTTATGGCAATCCTCATCCTCAACCAGAAAGTACTCTTCCACGTACGCCTGCTATATGTAGCCAAAGTCAGGCAGTTCTAAGAGAATTCGTCTGAAATCGGGAATTAAGCCTCCCCCAGCTGGCTTTGTCTAGTACGTGAAGAAATGTGAAGATCAATTTTGGGTTCACGCTGTCGTCTTGTTGCTAAATGGTACATAACATTCTTACTTCATCCTTAGGCATGACGCCGATGACGTCGGTGGGAGAGACTCTTTATGTTCCTTGCATAAGGTCGGAATCAGTCAAATAACATATGTGATGCAAACGGCCATTTTTACTGAAAATATTTCATTGAACATATATCGTGCTCTCAAAGGAAGTTGAGGGGAATATCTATGCTGACTCGGAGCACTACCCTGTCCGTCTGTCTTGCTCGAGGATGAGCAGCAGAACTACCACATATCGCAGCTTAGTTTGCACCAATGAGCCTACGACATGGGCGGCGCGTTCAACATCGCTTGGCGAGAAGCGCGAAGGAAAGGTACGCCACAAATGCCATATCCATCTGGTGGATCGCCCTTGTACTCCCAGGCTTCGAACATATAAGAACTCAAGAGTCTGAGGGAGAAGGAGTAAGTCTATAGCCCGCCATGAGCCCAGTTTTACCCTTCCTCTGCACACAGGTCCCCCCCTTGGTCCTACAGCTCGGTATAACTTTGGACTTGCGGGCTCCCTGGAATGTTGCAACTTGCGTCACGGTTATCTTCGTCTGCTTGACTTGCATTCAGCATGCAAAGACTAACATTCTTTTTGTCGATTACTTCATCGGCATGGTAATTTCTACCATTGCTATGGATGCCATACATATGACACTGTTGGTCCGACCTCTTCACACCTTCCGTCATCAGAAGCAAACACGGTCAGCGCATGAACTCCCTTGGTCCAAGAGGTTCATCTGGGCTGGACAATTATGCAGTTCACCCAGAGGAGTGGGTTGGAATCACCAAGTAAGTTTACCTCGGAGTACCAGTCGTTCGCAAACCCTGATCATTCTCATTTGTAGGTGAAAAATCTGCCTGAGCACTCCGCAAAATCAAGACAAGAATTTGTCCTTTCGCGTTTAATGAGTGCAGCTAGGCACTTCGTGTGGTTCGACCTCGCACACTTTTACATAAAGCACAATCCGGCGTATAAGTCCGCCGCAGCATTTGCATCTCAGAATTTCACCCGTCGTATTCTGGCCTGCAGCGGATATTTGGTGTTCTATTATTGCATGGGTGTTACCATCCATGCATTGATAACGGCTCTTGCTGTGAGCTGTACGTCGTCTGAGCCGAGTTCCTGGCCAAATGTCTTTGGGAAATGGGAGGATGCGTATACTATCAGACGATTCTGGGGGTGAGTCATTCGTCTGGCACATGTTCTGTACTCAATATATTGTTCGTTGAACAGTCGAACTTGGCACCAATTCCTTCGACGCGTGAGTATTGTTTCATTGGGGACTATATTAAGCTCATGCATGGTCAATCGGATCAGTTCCTGGCCCCCTTTGGCCAAAAAATGGCATCATTTCTCGGCTTCAAACCTGGAACAAATGGATCGTCCTACACTCAACTTTACACTGCCTTTTTCATCTCCGCCATTGCTCATGTGGGAGGTGACGCAGTGCTCAACTCCTCCCGCCTTGGCGTATCATGCCCTTTCTTCATATATCAGGCATTTGCCATCACGTTTGAGGATATGATTATAGCTGCTGCTCGGCGTGCAGGAGTGATAGAGACAAAGTGGACGCGTAAGATTGGATATGTGTGGGTTATTTGTTGGTTTATTGCTACTGCGACGCCGTGGGTCACTGCTGTTGGCGTTTCTGGGGTGGAAGGTGGTGGGGCAGCGCTCCCCTCCAAATTTTTTCCTCCTTCGTTGTGCGACATCCTCGTCAGATCAATGGGCATCTAGTGGAGCTCCGCGCAGGCTGAGACTTACCCGCTCACATTTAGTACGCGTGGCGTGAATGCTGATAGTTACAATAATATCTTGCTTCGCTGTTCTCGTATATACCCACCCACATTACTTCTTGATGTACATATTGTTTCTTACCTTATCTCTGTTAACGCCATACTTACAATAGCCTTTTTCTACGAGGTACTTAGGCACCTGAACATATATGGCCGGATATAGTTTTGAAATTTAGTGTCGTTCGGTGACTGGTCTTGGGGCCGCCGCCATTGAGCATTTACTTTTTTTTGACAACCATAAAGCACAGCGAGATATCTAATTCTGGCAGCCAATGCATTGCATGCCGCTCATTTGACCTACTTTACTCGGCTTCTTGATCCCTCAGGCCTCAGGCCTCAGACGCATCCACAGGGTGACCGCGCCACAAGCCCGCATGGCCGTAGCATACATATGTCTATGACAGCATATGCCGCTGTTGCAACTACACAGATCTGGATTACATGAGAAATGTGGCGAGCGGATCTCAACTAATCCGTGTTGTCGTTTGATCAGGCTGGTTACGAGTCCGATTGTGTGCCCTCGATAGCAAGGACCCCATTCCTCCGTTATGATAGGTGACCGGCAGGCTTTTGAACGGGTAGGCGGGAATGAAGTGATACAGAGTGTACTGTACGTAACGGTACAGAACTCTTCCACAGCTCCGTTTAGCATGGTCAGAATCAATTTGCAACTTTGATGTTCTTGGGATCATACCAGTATATCTACGAGCTCGTCATTATGACCACTTTGTTACAACACACGCCGAATAATCACTGGCACTGTCCACAGAAGTAGGAGTGGCACCTGCGTTACTAGATCCTTCCGGGCCTCCGCAAGAAATCTCAGACCTGTTTTAATTTTAATTACCAACAATTCCAAAAACCAGGTCAATATTCGGGGTTGTGGATAGCGTGGCCCATCTTCAATTGGAATCTCAAAGGACTTTCACCTCGGAGCTGCCAGTGCTAAGTACTTCGGTTCGATACGGTATGCGGCGATCGTACGCGGATGAAGGAAATTTGTCTCCTACGTGCCGGTCTAACTACACTTAGAGCCGTGAAGAAGGCGAGAGAAGGCAGTATCAAAGTCTTTCAGTTCCAGATTATGTTCGATTAATTTAAACCTGGCTACAAAATCACCATTTTGATCGGTATGGGCCACGGCGTGGGCGGGGCGATGAAACGATAGCATACAGTGCTAGTCCAACGTCCTAGTTCTCTGTTGCAAGGCGATACTGGTGGGTGTTATATCATTGCTAATTTTCGTCACGACCCTTCTCCTTCCCCTCAGCCTACCTCTTTGTGAGGGTAGTTTCTTACTTAAAAACTGATCACATAGAATACGCAAAATGTACAGCCACAGAGAGGCGCTGGAACGGCGGAATACGCTCTTTGTTCAAGATCAAGATCAGGCTGCATTTGAAGTGAGCTCGTTCCAAGCTTGGCACTGCTGTGTAAGATCTGACATCACGGCAATCCGAATTTTCAACGAGAATTCTCCAAGTGTACAATTGTGATAGTCATTCGGGCCTTTCGAATAAGGTGAGATATGAAATTAGAAAACGGGAATCAAATGAAAACTCCTGGTCTTAAAGCTTAGAGTCAACTGGCCGAATCAATACTAATAGTATATACAGCCTGAGGCATTGTCCCTGACGTCAATGGGATCGGAGGATCCGCCCCACCAAGAATATTCTTTGCACACACAAAGGTCGGACCTACAAATTTCATCTTATTCCGGTGAACGCAGGTCGACTTCTGAAAGGGAATCTGTACGAAGAACACACATTCCGTCTGTCCTTCTTAGGAACGACACACCGAAAATCGCTTTGCGTTATAATCGTCTAAAACAAAGACAACGCTCTACCCAAGATCGTTTTTTGATCGGCGAGAACTTAGAAGCCCGAAGGAAAGGTACAACAGAAATGACATATCCATCTCGCGGATCGCCTTTTAACTCCCAGGCTTCGCATATAATTTCTCCGCAGTATGAGGGAGGCAATGAAGGAAGTCTGTAATCCGACATGAGTCCGCTTCTTGTACCCCTCATCTGCACACAGGTCCCCGCTTTCGTCCTACAGCTCAGTATAACTTTGGACTTGCGGGCTCCCTGGAATGCTGCAACTTGCGCCGCGATTCTCTTCGTCTGCATGACTTGCATTCAGCATGCTAAGACTAATATTCTTTTTTTCGATTATTTCATCGGTGTGGCAATCGCTGGCCTTGCTATAGATTCTATACATATGACAATGCTGGTCCGACCACTTCACACATTCCGTCATCAGACGCAACCGCAGTCAGCGCATGAACTCCCTTGGCCCGAGAAGGTTCATCTGGGCTGCTCAATTGTGCGGTTCACCCAGAGGAGTGGGTTGGAATCATCAAGTAAGTTTACCTGGAGTGCCAGTCAATCACAGACTCGATCATTTTCGTTGTAGGTGAAAAACTTGCCTGAGCACTCTGCAAAATCAAGACCAAAATATGCCTTTTCCGCGTTTGATGAGCGCAGCTAAGCACTTCGTGTGGTTCGACCTCGCACAATTCTACATAAGGCATGATCCGGCATATCAGGTCCGCGGCAGCCTTCACATCCCAGATATTCGTCCCGTCGCCTTCTCAGCTGTAGCGCATTTTCGGTGTTGCATTATTGCGCGGGTGTTATTATCCACTTGTTGATTTCAACTCTTGCTGTGAGCTGTACGTCGTCTGAGCCGAGCTCCTGGCCCGACTTGTTTGGGAAATGGGAGGATGCATATACTATCAGACGGTTCTGGGGGTCCCGGGTGAGTGATTCACCTGGCACATGCCCTATACTCAGTATATTGATCGTTGGATAGTCGAACTTGGCACCAATTCCTTCGACGCGTGAGTGTTGTTTCATTGGAGACTTGTATATTTACCTCATGCAT
Organism: Suillus lakei; assembly: GCA_016628065.1. Taxonomy (NCBI): domain Eukaryota; kingdom Fungi; phylum Basidiomycota; class Agaricomycetes; order Boletales; family Suillaceae; genus Suillus; species Suillus lakei. Next base: position 3,274 of record JABBWA010000071.1, on the reverse strand, counting down.
GGTCAATCGGACCAGTGTCTCACCCCCTTTGGTCAAAAGATGGTTTCGTTTCTCGGCTTTAAATCTGGAACAACTGGATCGTCCTATACTCAACTTTACACTGCCTTTTTCATCTCCGGCATTGCTCATTTAGGAGGGGACGCAGTAGTCAACCCCTCTCGCATTGGCGTTTCGTGCCCATTCTTCATGTTTCAAGCATTAGCCATCACGCTTGAGGATATAGTAATAGCTATTGCATGCCGTGCAGGAGTGAAGGAGACGAAATGGATGCATGTGATGGGGTGTGTGTGGGTGATCTGTTGGTTCATTGTTACTGCAACGCAGTGGGTCACTGCTGTTAGCATTGCTGGGATGGAAAATGGGGTTGAAGTGATCCCCTCCAAGCTTTTCCCACCTCCCTTATGCGACGTCCTGATCCAATTCTTGGGTGCATAGTCGAGTCCTGGTACCATCATTATACGTAGCTCAGTGATACTACAGTTGCAGAGACAAATATACACTCCAAACGATGGAAGAACACTACAATGTGAACACGTTGTTACACAAGGTCAAAGAAATGGGCGGCGCATGTGATGGTATCACAATTAGATCGCAGTCCCACCCATTCCGTCACCGTGATCAACTCGAGTCGGGATTCTTTGATTACATTGGAGGATTGGCGATGGTTACACACTTCGAATCTGGACACCTCTCAGTACCAGATAACGGACATATCGGTGAGAATGAAGGACGCACATCATGGGGATGATAACGTCGCGCACAAATAGGCTGGTTTGAGTCTATTTGAGGCATAAATGCCTATGCGCAATGTCGCGTGCTTTTGTCAGTTAAGTGGAAAGACGTGGGGCTAGCAGGCTGTGGACACTCAACGGGAGGCATTCTATCGATAAGATAGCAACTCACTGTCACAATGAGCATACCTCGGTAAGGGAAATAGCTGGTGAGTGTTTCGCTAACTTCCTTTGGATAAAGGCTCAAACAGATGAACCAATTTGGATTCAGAGAAGATGCGACGATGACATGCTATAGATTTGCAGTATGTGAAGTGGTGCTTGATATTACATTTCCGAAGAACATACCCCCTAGAAAAAACAGACTTGCACGATGGTAATAGTAGCAGCTGCTAACAAGCCTATTAAAGCAAGAGAACCACTAACAGCACCTGCTGTGCGCTATTATAATTCAATGTCAACGGACTTGAAATCTTCATTTGTCGTAGAGTAACTTGCCTTTTCTGGTACACCTGAGGAGTACCCAATGGTGTAAACGACACGAGTGAGCACCTAGAAGAAACTCGCAGCGGCAGCGATGTAAGGATACTTCAGTCCGGTTATGAGAGTGCTACAGATGAATGTCCACTGAATTTGTAGGTCCTTGGGTCAGAGTGCGGATCAACTCACGAAATAAGGATTAATGGAATACTCTCGAGAGTGTTCTGATGGCAACCTAAAACCCGAAGATCATATCAATGCAATGTACTGAGTCGGTGCCAAAGGTGGAATACATACGCTGGACGCAGTTGTACCGGAGGGCAGCTGGATTGTCTTTTAGTTGAGCGTTCTCCGCATACACTGGACCGACTTGAATAAGTAACCGAGTGGTAAAAGTTAAGGGAAGGCTAACGTTGAGGATAAGGAATGCCCGCTGCCACCCTAGCAGGGTAGATACGTAGGATTTGCCATAGGATGACCCAGGCAGCCGACAGCATCGAGGCAGCCACATATTGGTAACTGAGTAAACATCAGTGCATGCCAGATTCAGATGTACAGGCTTGTGCTCACCCGTCTGGCAGAACAAGAGCCATGGTTTTTTCCGCGTGAGAGGGTCTCTGAGCAGTTAAACGAGTTAAGAGAGCGGTTGATTTGTGCCTAATGAGGCCTTGAGGTCCAAGCTGATGTGGAGTCTGAAGTTGGATTTATAAATGAAGAAGCCGCCGCGTTTAAAAAGTGCTGTCTGTTGGCTGCTGTCAGGCTTCTTGTCGCTGTTAGCAGCGACCCGGAGGCAGAGCAGTGCCACTGATCGTCGAGTGACAGCGTGGTTATGCATCGCTCATTCCCCGCTCCCGGGTAACAGCCAGACGGCAACTCGAGGTTTTTCTTAGTCTCCCGGCGTAGGCAGACCCACATAATACAAGGAAAACGGTCGTTCGTCATGTGTTGGAGGTATTGGAGGTTTTTCTGCCAGATCAACTACGCTCAGCAACAGTTTCCGTTAGACGCAACAGATAGCGAAGCAGCTGGTCACTTAAATGTATGCCTCCGAATCGTAACTCTCGACCGGGTCCTGCTCATCTCCATTATAGAAGGAACGGTATGCATGCTAGTAATTCAAATTATTGTTTGTACGTATTACTATGTATTATTTAGTTTGGCAACATTTTAACCGTTGTTTAGCTGAGCTGCAACGCAACGTTCTGCATCATACTCGTTTCTACGTCTTTCAAGATATCGTTGAAATTTTGAATCGTTGATGGCAGATGCAGCCTAACATGTATGCGTGGGACGTACGTATCATATCTATTGCAATTGAACGGCGCATCAGTACTTTTACGGACGCTATGGGGGTAATTAGACGATTTCAAACATGCCAGGGCACACGCCACGCCACTCCACTCCACTCCACACCCGCTCTTTTTAAATTACACCGAAGGAAGCTTCACATGTGCTATTGGTATGCGTTTGGTTCTGTTAAGGTCTCCACCTAGTCTCCCCTAGGCAGACGAAGGAGGATAGTTGTTTCTTCTATCAAGAGCTCCAGCCAAGCTCCAGCTGAGTTTGTGGAGCTATCGGGGATAACAAGAGGCCATCAGCGCTCAGCTGTCATGCGTTGCAATAAATTACAAAACCTCCCGGGAATTTTGATTATGCATGCACATGATAATCAATTTTCGCCTTATCAGACGGACCTAGGCTACCGCATGCATGGATCCTACACCGCCCTGAACAAGGTTCATTAAGGCTCATTCATTCATTCAGTACTTTGTCGGCTTTCACATCTACGCGCTCCAATGTCTGATACAACTGATGATGATGACCACCGCTTGGAGGCACTTGGGTACAAGCCTTCCTTCCGGCGTGAGTTCTCGAATCTCGCCACCATCAGCTTTGCATTCAGTATCATGGTGTGTTTTGTACAGTCCGTTCTATGGTAGTCCCAATCTTATTTCAAATTTAAATCACAGGGATTGTGTTCGAGTATCGCGACGACTCTCAACACTCCACTGTTACTTGGAGGTCCTGCTTCCGTACGTCATAATTTAAGGTCACTTCTCAAG